>VZSC01020207.1:271833-295678 GCA_013398225.1 Steatornis caripensis
GTCCTCAGGCACCTCTCCTGTTCTCCACGACTTTTCAAAGATGATGGAGAGTGGCCTAGCAATTACATCCGCCAGCTCCCTCAGCACTCGTGGGTGCATCCCATCGGGACCCATCGATTTGTGGGTGTTCATTTTGCCTAGCTGCTCTCTAACCCAATCCTCATCGATGTTTATGCAGATGTGAAAGAGAAGAGGTATTCAGGAAAAAATTTTGTGGGATATGCAGTATTATTTGAGCTACATTAAGCCAGGGTGTATGCTGGTATTCTATTTGTATAACAGATTTCATTCAATCAAGGTGGTGTACACGCATTTGTAAAGACATTAGGAGTGATTCTGAGCCCTCTTATAGTTGTTTTCTAGTGATTTCAGTTATTCATCATTCTGTCATTATCAGACCTGTGATATTTTTGCTTTTCCAAATAGGGAGGTGATGGGGAGCCAGGCCCAAGAGGTCAGCAAGGGATGTTTGGGCAAAAAGGTGATGAAGGTCCTCGAGGCTTCCCTGGCCCTCCAGGCCCTATTGGCTTACAGGTAAATTTCTTTACTATTTTACCCTCCACCTGCAGGAACCCAAATTTCTGTGGCAGAAACCGAATGAGTATTCTCTTCTATTAAATAAATGATAGCATCAGTTAATAGGAACTGAAAGATCTCATATTGATAGAGTTCATGCATAAATAGCAGATTTAATGCTGAAGAAGATTGGTAAGATGCTCTGTAACTGAACTCCCAGCTACCATAGGATATAGAATTTAATTCAGTAACTCATTTGTTTATAGAATTCAACAGGGTTTTTTTTAAGAGCACTTCTTTTTACTGGAGATACACAGTTTAAATAACAGATTAAACCTGGAGGAATATTTAACATGTCCTAGTCTTTTACTGTATTTTCACAATAGGTTTTGGCAACATAGTGTGTTTCTCAGTGATACCATCACAGACACTACTTGTGTTCTGAAAGATCAGCAGAACTCCATGATGCCTATTAATTGCTGCCATCATTGCCAGGTTCCTATAGTTTCATGTTTCAAATTGTTATTTTATGAGTCAAAAACCACAAAGCAAGCATACAGTAAAATGTAGGCTTCTCACTGCAGCATCCAGAGAAGTGCAGTTGAAAAATCCTGTTTTTTCAAAACTTTAATTTGCTTAAATATAGCAAAACAAAGAACAAGACATTCAGGACCTTTGATTCATTTTCATGTAATTAACATTACAGGGCAGAGCACTTTGAAACTGTTTCTAAGCCATGCATTAAGCTGTAATATGAATCACATATACTATCTTTTTGAAAATGGAAAGTTATAGCAATAGTCATTTAATATATTAAACAGTGTGTCTCCTTTCTATCCACTGTGCGTGAACTGGCTCATCTCTTTCACTAAGCTGAACCTTAACCTGTACCTATAATGTTTTAAATTCTATTACATAATTCAGTTCACAAAACTTACAATGAAGTTTATAAAATGTTGCAAACCTCCATGGAATATAAACAATTCTTTACTGCACCAACACATACATCTTATGTAGATTCATATTGCCTTTGAAATTGAAAATGTCTTTATTTTCAGAAATAATAACTCAGAAAAAATGATCCCTAAATTTTATTATGAATTGTTAAGTTTTTTACTATTTTAAAGAGAGTGAAATAAAATTATCCTTGTTATTTTTCTCAGATCTAGGACACTGTTTCAATTGGTATTTTTTGATAAAGTCCACCTTCACATTTTAAATTTCATAAGCACTCAGCTACATAAATATAAAATCAATTTGGTTGAGACTTACTCAAATGAACTATTTAAAATGAGGAATTTTATTTCTCTGATTAAGATTTTGATTTGAATATGTTGGTTCATGGACTGAGATCCCATATGTGCTAATAATATTGAAGTACCATTGAAAAATCAGGAGTTTCTTTTATTCAGTAATGCAATTCTCATGGTAATTATCAGCTATTTGGGAGTAACAACTTTCTCTGTCTTATTTATAATATTTCATGGTAACTTTATCACAATTACTCCAGTTAAATTCTACTGATATTACTTACATTGGACACTAAGTAAAAGGTATTTTTGTTCATAAAAGTGAGCACTGGTAATTTTTAATATTTATTACCTTAATTGTGAATTTCTTTGCTATTTAATTTTGATAGTATTTTTTAAAATAAAGAAGTGTCTAACAAAAGGAGTTGAAAGTAAAGAAAATCTGAAAAACACTATGGGCCTATCTAGGTTATCTTATAGTCAATTTATGGCAATTTTACATAAATTTTGAAATCATAAATGACAAACACTGCAATTACTTCTTGCCAAAAGGAAATTAAAGGACTCCCAAAATACCATGTCCAATAATGCATGAAATACTGATTCAGTGAAATCAGTTGGAGTTTTTCAGTGTTGAAGTAGGACTTCACCGAATGGCTTAGGAAAGTCTTTTCAAAGACAGAAATATCAAGTAAATATTTAATTGCCTTTGCAGTTTCATAAATACCTCCTCTGCAAGCAGTTGAATGAGCTCTTTAGGTTTATCGTGACCATGAATGATAATGGATAAGGCATTCAACTTTTTAAGCTATATGTTTTTTTATGTTCATGGGGTAGAACTTAGTGGACTGTTGGCAACTGGAAGATCTAGTTTATTTGAGGTGGGATTCATCTCTCTAAAGACTAGTCATCTAGTCCAAGTCTAGGCTTCTGCTCTAATCTCTCATTAGCACAATTATCTACAAAACTGTTATTTAAAACTCCTCACAACGAAGGAAAAAGTGAAAGTCAACTCAAATGTAATTTGTTGAACTATTAGAAAGTTAAAAAATTGTACATGAAGAAAGTTAGAAAGTAATAAAACTACCTGTAATCATAACACTGGCATTACTACTCAGCACGTGCTGTAATCAATACATCTTACAGAAGATAGTATTATCAGCTATGGGCTTCCATTTTAATAGAATAGAGTACAGATCTTTTTTAAATTAAGCAAGGATTGTATGGAAAAAACACTGTGTCACCACATGAACTAAAGCTGGCTTTTGTCATGCGGATTATCTAATAGTAAACGAGCTTTCACAGCAGCCAAGTTTTCACAGTAGTAGACAACAGAGACATACATCATTTTTAGAAAAGGTGTATCTCTGAATTTTCACAAGTCTTTCTACTGTTCAATGTAGCAGGGCAGCTGAGGAATGGATATAGTGTTGGCCATGTTTATACTTTTTTATACAGTTTTGTATTGTGCTTTCTAATCTGCTTAGCTACAGTTTGATACATACTTTGAAAGTAGCAGAACCCAGACATGAAACTTAGAACCAGATCTTAATGTAATAAATATAGCACTATTGACTCCAGATCCAGGGAATCTGCTTTATAGAGAAGCCAAGCTTTAATCCTACATTTGGGAATGCCCAGCTTAAAGGTGCTAGTGCTTCTAGCTGGAGTAACATTATACGAGATATCAGTACTAGCATCAGCTACAGTTTCCTTCTCTTGGTGTTTGTTACTGGTCAAACTTGGAAACTTTGCTTCTAAAGATATGTTTGCATAACCCAATGTAATGCCCTTCAGCAGGATTTATTACATCCACTGGACACCTTATTAAAGCAGGTATATGGCTTCCAGTACTCAGGTAGCTTAAACATCTTTGCATACCACTTCACTGTGCTACACTGACCATGTTTTCTTCGCATATATATGTATCATAGCATAATTCAGGTTATCCAAATGACCATCTGTGGTCTGGATAATGATGGCAGTGTTTTTAAAGTCGGCCACCCTAGCACTTCTGTGTCCTTTTTTTTCAAAAATTTTCTACCTCACCTGCTTTAAATATCCTAGGATTACCTATACGTTTGCTGTAACATAACAAACTTCTTTGTTGTTATTTTCAAACAAAGAGGTTTTGTTTTCTCATTCCCTGCCCCCACCCCAAGTTTCCAAGTTTCACATGTAGATCTGATTTATATTGTTTCATATTGATTTGTAAGTCAGCATTCCAGCTACCCTACTAATAGTTTTCTTTACTCTTCCATGTGTTTTAGGGTCTGCCTGGTCCACCAGGTGAAAAGGGTGAAAATGGTGATGTGGGCCCAATGGTAAGACTTCTTCCCCATTGGTCACAAATATCATCTGTGTATTGTTGTCTTTGCTCTGTAGTTCACAATTTGATAAGCTACTCCTGAATTTGGTGCCTGAGTATGAAACATTTTTGTGTAACATAAACTTTCTCTGGGCTTTATTTTGCTTTTACACATCTATCTCCTCATCTTTAATATCAAGATTTATGTAACTTAGGAAAATAGTCTGAAGAGTAGGTAGCAAGGCAGATGCTATGTGTGTCTGAGACAGGACAGTGGCAAGCAAGTTCAGGAAAGAAAGAGAAAAAGGAGAGACCACTGGACCAGAGAGTTTGGAGCTGCATTTCTGAAATTCAGGGCGTTGTACCTTAGTTTCAGGTAATAGCAGGCCAGAAGACGGTAAACACTACTTGGCTATGTTTACTCTGTTTCTCTGGGTAATCTTGAGACTACATTTTCCAACTGTTTATGCTGTTGACAGAATGCCTTCTGGGCTGGGCCTGACTGAAATGCAAGCTATCTACAGTATACATTTGCCTCCAACACGCTTTGCCAAGCCTGGATGCTTTATTATTGACCATCTGTAGGCACCATGGTGCAGTACTGTCACATGGCTGTTACAGACAGAAAAGCTACTCCAGGGTCTTTGCACAGTGGAAGGGGTATGCAGGTAACCTTCAGGGAAAATACAATGCAGGAAACCAATCCTCAGGAGTCATAAGCATCAAATCGTTTCCAGCTCAGGTACTGTATAAGATAGTCTGGATCCCCTGTCACCTTGTGAACTCATGCAATTGGCAGCAATCTGGCCCTGCTGTTTCCGTAGCACTGCGAAGATTAAAAGTCCTCTACAGATTGAGGATATTATTTTTCATTGGCCAAAAAAGCCCCACTAGACATTGTTTATGATTGTAACTATATCAAATTGTCTCTTTGATACAGGGTCCACCTGGTCCTCCAGGTCCAAGAGGTCCCCAGGGTCCTAATGGAGCTGATGTAAGAATTAACCTATTTTTTTCCCTCAGTAATTCAGTAATAAGCACTATATTCGAGATAACTATGTTTGGGATAACTAACATCTTTTACCATTGTAGGGTCCTCAAGGCCCCCCAGGCTCAATCGGCTCTGTCGGAGGTGTTGGTGAAAAGGTGAGTGTTGATAATACCCTGCTAGAAAGAGAAAACATTGGAACAGGAATATGAGTATACATTTTGATTCTTCTTCAATGCTATATAGATATATTACAGTTCCCAAATATCTTTAATTGACCTAGTAGTTGTTAATAATGGCTGACTTACCATGGCTGGTCTTTTTATTTCATCTTTTAATTCACAAAAATATTTAACAATCAGAGAAAAGAGCTTTGGAACAGAAGAGGTACTTTTCAGGTGAAGGATTAAAGTAAGGTTATGGTGATTTCCTTAATTACGCAGTTTGATGCCTACAGTTACATTATTGGCTTCAAGTGTTTTTCATTTTATACTGGTGCAGCTTCTAATATCTGGAATGTTAAGAATATAAGCTAATTATTTATTATTTATTATCTAATTATCTTATCTATTATTTTATTATTTATTATCTAATGTATCAGTGGAAAACATATCTGTGAGGTCAAGCAGACCTGAAGCATCAATATGCATGTGTTCCTCATACAGATAGATACAGTTCCAATAAAGTCAAAGGTCTAAGGATGATTTGTGCTGTTGAAAACCTGACTTTAGACTGATGCTATATGACATTCATTCATCAAAATTATTTCCATTGCTATTTGCAGTTCTCTATTCAGAAAATTTCCAAGTACATGGGGTGGGTGTTTTTAAAAATTATCTTACCCAAAGAACATGCCAGATATCTTCCTTTTTCTTAAAGGAAAACTATTGTATGCAATAAACGTAATGGCTTTTTGCGTGATTTATTTGAATGACGAGTATAAACTATTATAAAATGCTGAGCAAACACAAAATTCAAGAGAGTCTCTTCAAATTCCTATTTATGTTTATTTTAACAAGTTAGATGACCTCAGCTATATCATTAACGTAAGCCTAAAAGTATTTTGCTGTAATGTTACAGATACAATATTAATTTTTTCTTTAACTCTGGATTTGGAAATAAGATTTTGAAAAGAGCATAAGGTGAAGGAAAGAGAACAGAAATATATTGCAGGCCACTGTGTAAATAAGTTATTGAGAAACTATGTAGATTGCTCTTGAGTATTTAAATATTTGCCACAGAATATCATATGTATTCAATGAAACACTGATGTCAATGAAGCCTAGAAAAGCCATCCCTAGGAATGTCAGGATTGGTAGTTTTTCAGAAAGCTCACACTATTGATAACTTTTCAGAATGTGAAGCAAGTTTTCCCTTTTTCTTCCTGTCCCATCAGATAATTAAATGCACAGGTACCTTTTCCGTCATCTTCCTCATACACCATTACCAAACTTCAGCAATTCAGAAGTCTTAACTTCTGCTCCCTTTCATTTATCCACATATTCTCCTTCACACAGTGTACCAAATAAGTACCAGGTCAATCAAAATCACTTATATTTGTCGTGAACCTCTTGATCACTGTCCAAAAGCATGTCACTCTGCTTCACAGGGCTTTTAGGTATTCTTTCTTTTCACAAGATAAAGAAGTTGCCGTTGTTTTCCCAGTATCATTTGTATGACTAATAATAAAAATAATGAAAATCTGCAGTTCGTCCTACAGTATCTCACAAGATTCTTGTTCCTCTGATAACAAAAGATCTTTCTTATGATGTTCTTCAATGTTGTTGACATCTACCATAAAATTTTGGTCATGTATCTGGTTTTTTTCACTAAAATGTATTTTCTTTAAATAACCCCTCACTTATATTAGGGCCATGTCAAAAGGAATCATCAACTTCTTATCAGTAGGACCAAACTATTCTTTTAATAGAATCTTCAGATGTTTCATGATTTTTTCTGCATGCCCATTAACAAATCATTTAGCAGTTCTCTGGGATGTGGTGAAGAGAGGACTAGAAAAATGTGATATAATAGATTAGATAGCTTAATGGAAAAATACCCTACTTTGTCTCCCTTCTTTGTCTTTTGAGATCAAAGGGTACTGAGCCCAAGCACATGAAAATATTAACTTCATACTGTAGTTTTTTCATGGTAGCACTGTCATGTCTTAAGCTGACAGTGCTTTATTGCATCCCTTATTTCTTAGGATTTGGCTCTGAGCATCAACGCACCTCTTGGTAGCAGTGGCATTCCTGTGTCTTCAATCTTTTATATCTATAATCGCGTAAGACATACAAAACATGATGCCCTCCTGCTTGACTGCATTATTAACAAGACTATTCCCTCTAGTCTCCTAATTTTGTGACATTGTTCCTCCATCCTATCTTAAAAGAGAGCTTGGCCTCATGAAGAGCTGCAGGATTTGTTTTTTCTCTCTGGGAAGAGTACCAAAACCGTGTCTGAATGTAGGAGTTGGTAGAGATGGCAAAAAAAGTTATTGGAAAAAGAGAGTCCATATGTCAGCGGAATATAGAGAAATAATGGTCACTGTGGGAAGAAAAATTCTTCCTGTGACCACTAGGGTACTGAGAAAAATGTTTATTATGAGAACACACCCATTATATTCTCTGCTTTAAAAAAACCCCACCTTGTATAATATTGTGACCTATTGAAGTCAATAGGAATTCTGCCATTGGTTCAACTGCCTCTTTAATTTTTACTGTTTCTTGATCAAATTATATTCCGGTCATTTTGTGAAAACATTTGACTTCTATTGACCTCCTTACTCCTTTTTTCTCCCTGTGACTTTTCTGCGTGATTTAGAATCCCTATTTGTGATAATCAGCCCACCAAATTTAATTCAAGAACATGTAATTCAGACTGTTTATCACTGGTTGTCATCTTTTATTTCTTCTAATTACTCTCTTCCTCCTTCTCAAGTTTTAGTACATGCCAGTTATTCTCCTACACAGGACACCCTCCTTCTTAATTTCAGTTCCATTTAATGAGTTCTGCAAGGTTAGAAATCATGAAGAGTTCTTTTGACAGAAGTTCCTGCAGTGGGAGGACAGTTCACACTGTTAAACAAAACATGCATTTTCTCTTTTCCTTTTCTTCCCATATATTTTTTTCCCTGATGTTTTTGTTATTACATCAGTGTGCTTTGGCCTCTGCATCCGTTTCAGGAAAGACATATCATACTACAGATAATGCAATGCAACGCTGATTGTAGAGCGTGGAAAAACATTTTGGTGTCCTCCCTGTCACTGTTGGGGAGTGAAAAAGATTTTCTCACTTTCACATTTGTGTGATTAGACTAGGAGATATTTTGTCATTAATACTGGGGTTTCAAAGCCCCCTTATCTTCTGGCAAATTATTAACAATTTTTGTCACAGTGACATCTATTTTTAACTAGTTTGTTGTTTCCTCTGCTGTATACACAAAGGCCTAAATGTTCAAAGACATCTGCAGTACAAATGTGCATGTAGACTTGCATTATTGATGCCTGTAGCCTCCATGGAGCAATCTAGAAGTCTTCAGACTGACACTCAACCAGAAGCACTTAAATCCAGCTTCCACCAGAGATTATTCTCTTTGTTTTTCTTATACTTAAGAAAAAGCAGAAAACCAAAATGTACCAACACATGCTTATCTCTAATTTGGTATCAAAGGCCTAACATGCAGATATTCTAAATACTTGGTAAATAGCTCATGACTTTTCAAACTGGGCCTCACGTTTTACCCAATCTAAGAATTTACAACACAAAGAGGAAACGAAACAAGTAACATTATCCTCACACTTCTCTTCCACAAAGCCTAATAAAATAAATTTGCCTTTCTAATTCAGGCTAATCTGTGATAACTGCACTGAGTACTGTGCTGTTCTTCCACCCTTTCTCCCTTCCACAGCATGTGTTAAACTGGCAGTCAAGGAGTAATGCAAAATTAATGTCTGCAGAACCTAAGCATTCTTTCTGTAGCATCTCAAAATTTAAATGGTTTACTATATGAAAAAGTCTGATGTTAGAAAACCACTGTACTCATGCTATTATATCATTCTAAAATATTTTTTTAAAGAGTACACTAATAAGGAGTCCACCACAGTAAACGAGTGAAATCAATAGTTTACATGCTTAATCAGTCATTGATTTATACTGCAAATGGAAGTGAGGGGACAAAATCCATCGAATATTCTGGCCCCAAGTTTAAGAACATGTCTGAAAAGTTTGCACAGACATCTTTATATGTGCATATCATTTTTCCATACACCTGTATGCAGACAATTGCTAAGGTACTTAATCAAGACATGTCCATGACAGTTTATGCTACCTGAATGTCTGTCCTAACAAATTACTTTTAATAATTTTCAAAACTGTGATCTCTTCTGATCCTTCTCTATCTCTCCAACATGCTTGTAAACATAAGACCTCCCAGAAAATATAGCACAGCTTTAGAATTCCTCTCAATTAAATTTATCTCCTCACAGAGCCATATGTATAACACAATCACATATGCATACCTATGTGAAAAGGGATTGTCTTCTAGAGTCACAATTTTTCTCTTGCTATTTTGTGAGGACGGAAAAAGAAGCAAAAGTGTAACTGAATCCTTTTCACAACCCAGTCAGTTGCAAAGTTGCCTCTCAGTCTTACAAAATAAATCGGCACATCCCAGAATTTAACCAAAAGGTGGCAGCCTTCCATCCACTATGTCTCTGGGCTTTGTACGGACAGTTCTCTAGAAAAATGAAAACAAAGGACTTTTAAACTACTGTCCTTAGTCTGATACAAATCATTCTGCTTGCTTAATCAAAGGCGGTTTTCAGAATTAAACTTGTGCATGAAATGACATGACTCTTTGTAGTTTAGAATTTCTGCCTTTGCTTGTTGACATTCTGTCAGAGGAAGGTTTTGCCTAAGAAAGACAACACTAACTTTTAAAAGACCTGACCTGATAACAAAAGAGGAAAAAAAAAATCCAGAGGTGGAATAAATCTATTATGAGATCATTAAATCTATTTCCCCAGAGAACATGAGATATTTCCCATGGAGAAGGTGCATCGGATTCTGAATTTATACCATCCTTACCAAAAATGCAAAGTCAAGGGCAAACAATAACCTACAGATAGCGCAGTTTTTAGTAGCTATAAATATGCACTCTGTAAATACATATCAGCTACAATCTTCTCTATCAAAACATTGTTTAACTCCCTTAACAGCTGTCTAAAACAAGTACAACCTTCCATAGTACCTAATATTTGGAATATTAAAATCAGTATCAGAAAAAACAAGGACTACATACAGGGAAGGGTCACATTTTTTAATAGAGCAATGATTTAGAAGTATTAATGTGAGATGAAACTTTAACTGGTCTCATCTTTCACAGATGCTCTTTAAGGGGAACATCTTGACATTTTCTAGTCCTTCCAATTTTGCTGTCTTCCACACTGCTGCTTATTGGGGAGTTACTATGCACAGAGCTCATATAACCTCCCTGCATCTGCCAGTTTCAACCTGTATGTTATAGCAGGGATCCCTGAGGTCCCAGGTGCACAGTGTTCCCCTGCTGACCTCAAGTACAGGTCAACATGTCAAAGTAAGGCCATCTTTTCTTTTGTTGCATGATATTATAAAATAAAGATGTGTTTGTCAACAGCAAGGGTAAAGAGTGGATTACAAATCAAATATGAATCATCATAAATTACAATATCATTTGGCAGAAAGTCAGAAGAAGAACTTGCTCTCTGAGAAGCTTAGAAGGGGCTTATACTGGCACAGGTGTTTGTCAGGAAAGACTTGGCATAATTAACACTCTTATGTCACTCAGTTAGTCCTGCAATGGGGACACCTGTTGAAGGGGTCTATGTCATGGACTCTCTTGGCTATAATATAGCTACTAACTTGAATGCCATAGATTTGTGTGCTAATTCCAGACCTCATTCTCTGTTGCTACATAAATCCAATTTGATTGATAGCAGGCAAAAACCTAGTACTAATGATGCTGCAGATTCAGTGATTCCTGTGCAGAGGATAAGGAAATGAAGATTATGAATTTTCCTAGAAAACACACTTACTGCTTATTGACCTGAAGTATCCACTAGACTTTTTTTTTTACAAATAATGAATGCTGTATCACAGAAGCAAATTAATATTAAGTACTAAGAGGGAGTATTAATTTTAAAGATTACTGCAAATTTATGTCTAATAAAACATATCACAGTTTCTAAAGGCAAAATCACCCTTTAAAAGTGCCCTTTCTAAAGTACATTGTAAAATTGTGGTAAACTGTTAAGTATCCTGTTCTGGAATTTAGGTGGTACTCAGATCTTCATCCATTCATTTAATGTAATATTTACACTGGGCCAAATTCTGGACCCAGTGAAGTCATCGTGCTGCCATTAGCTTCTATGAAATAAAGTTCAGTATGTACACCACAAGATTTGTTTAAAATTCATATTTTATGATTTATACTTTTATACTGTCTGCATAGAAATGAGAGACATACATGTTGTATTAATTGAATTGTCACAGAATGAATAGAGGAGTGCAGGTCATAAGGATATGAAGGATACACAAATTCATGTTTGAGTTCAGCAGAGGAGATTGGGTGAAATGCATTTTCAGCACGGAAGTACTCTTGTTTATAGGCATAATTATTGGCAAGGATCTTTTGGTTTGGAAAAAGAATCTATACGGAGGAAAAAAATCCCCCCATTAGCAATTATATTGAAAAATCCTTTGGAATAAAACTATATAGTTCTTATCTCAGCACTCCATGACAATCACAAAGCAGATTCTATTATCCTTTCACAGATTTGTGTGTCTGTGATGCTAATAGCTAAATATTCTACTAACAGTAGTTTTCTATAAAGGTTTATCAGACCACTGAGCTAGAAAATAATCAGTCATAATAAACTTTAAAATGAACAATTGCAAAAACAGTCTTTGAGCCAATACTGTGTATCATCTCAAAAAGAGACTGAATTAACTTAAACATTCACTTAATAGTGTATAATCTTTGACTTGCACGGATTTTCTCCATATAGTGTCATCCTCAAAGCCATCTGCTTTACTAAACAATTTTCATCACCACTACATACATGGCATACACCTTTTAGCCTGTGGTGAATGTTCTACTAACTGTTATGCTATTATTATATCCTTATGTCTTTCTTTATAGAATTTTTTATTTTAACAGTAGCTGTATCAATAATATCTTCACTCCATTGACATTCATTTCCAATGAGTATTCTCTTATTTGTAGAAGCTTGCTTCCAGACAAAATATCTTCTAGAGAAAAAACCATACACAGTTAATACACTACTTTGGCTTTTCTGTGACTAGAAAGAAAGACGACAAACAGGAAATTTGCAATATATGGTGTAATAAAGGGGAAGATCTTCCAAAGCCCAAAGGGAAGGTTAGTCTCCCTGGCTCACTAAAACCTTGGTTTGATACATTCTCGCTAAAATTTCAGATTCCAGTTCTGCAAAACCCTATGTAACTCAGCTCCCTTTAGGTAGACTAAGTAAAAGGCAGTTCCTGTACCTGTTCACATGAATAAGCATGAAAAGAATATGTAATAACAGAAGTAAATTCATAGAAATATTCTCTCTAATGACACATCAATTTATCCTCACACATTTACAGGGTGAACCTGGAGAAGCTGGTAACCCTGGACCTCCTGGAGAATCTGGAACATCTGTAAGTATTTTGGTTTTGTCTTATTATTAACCTTTATTATGGTGAACTAAGATATCTGGTAGTGCTCTACTTTAGAAAGCAGTTAATCAGATTACTTGAGTGCTTGTGTCCATTTTCTCTAAATTTTCAGTGAAGGACTTAGACCTTTAAAATGCAATTGGTTTCCTTATAATTATAGCCACATCTTGTACTAACAGCTAGAGGACAAAGCTTAAGACTTCCTAAGAGAGTAGCTGTTTTTTCATCCCAAAGTATTAACTTTGACATGCATGTTTTCCTCCGTGAAGACAGTTCATTGATGCAAAGTGGGTGAGATGTTGGCACTGGACCTGAGATTCACACATTTTCCAATATGAGGCTGAGGTCATAATTTCCCATTGAGATACCAGCATTTATTGATGAGTAACATTGCCCAGGTCTGAAAAACAGTTTTGCCATTGTAGTCAGTTTTTAGTCATTCGATTTCCAGATGACATTTTTGTGTTCACATGTTTTTTTACAGGGTCCAAAAGGTGAAAGGGGAGAAAAAGGTGAGGCTGGTCCACCTGGAGCAGCTGGACCACCAGGTGCTAAAGGACCTCCAGGTGACGATGGGCCTAAGGGTAACCCAGTAAGTGAGCTTAGTAATTTTAACACAAGCACTATGAAGGACTGATGAATTTGTGCTAAACATAGAACTGTATATAATTTTTGACATTTAACCTAATTTCATTACATGCTTCACAAAATATGTGATCCTTGCTACCTGCTTGTTGATGGATGACACATTCCTTGGGTTTTTTTCCTGATTTATCTAGGGCCCAGTTGGTTTTCCTGGAGATCCTGGTCCCCCTGGGGAACCTGGTCCAGCTGTAAGTATACTTAAAAACCAGTTTTAGGTCCTAGTCTTGGTTTGCACTAAATTCCAGTTAACTTTGCCCCTTCCTTGTCTGAGAATGAGGTCTTGCCTATAAGATCTGTTGCTTTTCTGTTCATATATTGTTTAAGGCTTAAGCATGGTTTAGAAATCTTTAAAAAGTTTTGAAAACTAGTGTCCTTAGGAAAATGCTCTGAAGAAAAATAGTGTTCTTACACTCCTATATGAAACTAAGTTACTTAATTTAGCTGAATTTTCCTGTGAATTCTGAAGGGTCAAGATGGTGTTGGTGGAGAGAAGGGTGAAGATGGCGATCCTGGTCAACCTGTGAGTTGTTTCTGTCATTTTATTTCAGCTGCATGTTCTTTCCTATGCTAAGAAAGTATCTTTTGCTGAATCAGTGGTTTCTATAAATTCATACTCTTAAAATATTTTGTAAATGGATGCTTGTTCTATTATACTGAAAAATACCTATTTATTTACCTCGAGAGACAGAACTGCCGATATTACAGTCACAATCAGAAGCAAGAGCTCAATTCCTTCTAGAAGTAGAGACAAATGATGTGTTGAAGATTTGTGCTTGAGCTGCTGGGGAGCACTAAAAATATAGCAACTTCGCACATAAGAAAGGAATGCTGCAGCCAAATAATCTTCATTAGCTGACCTGATGATATGAAGTAAAACCTTCATTTTTCTGCTTTAAGAACATGAAGAAGTATCTGAACAATACCCATATGAAGCATCAAATTTCTTATAGTTCTGTAATTCCCATATTAAAACATTATTAATTTAAATTTTGTATTGCAAAAAGATAGGGTTTCCATTTCATCTTACTTAACAGTAAGTACTTTTAGAATGTTGTATTCCTGAAGAGAAGCTTATCAAACTGTTCAGCACCCTAAAATATTTAAAAGTATCACAGCTTACCAAGATGGAATAGCCAAACAGCTATCACTGCAAAAAAGATTTTTCAACAGAAAGCCACCCACAGGGCAGCTAACTCACAGATGTAAGTGACAAATGTTAGCAAAAGTAACAACTTCAGCACCAGAGAAAGCAAGGAACTTCAGAGTTAGGCAGTAGGCTAAGACCATATGTTACTTCTGTGTAGCTGCTTTCTGGTCTGAAATGTTTTGTTGCAAACAGGAAGAGAAAAAAAAATGATTGCATTTTGTACAGCAACAAAAACTCTTAAAAATTTCAAAAGACCACCCTAAGAAAGGATATGTCAAATAAGCAGGTATACTTCTCTGCGTGCGTTTATGGTACTTTCTGTCCATTGAAAGGGGCCAACATATTGCATATGTTTGTTGCATTTAATAAAGAAAATAACTTTATCCTTTGTTACCACTGAGCTTTATCATTTTCCATTGCAGGGTCCACCAGGCCCTTCAGGTGAAGCTGGCCCACCTGGTCCACCTGGAAAAAGAGTAATTTCTCGTTTTCTCTTGCACATTTATCTTTCTCAGACACTATGTTCTAGATAATTTCAGCTACTTATTTTCCATGTTGCGACACGCATATATGATCTTTGAAGTTTCTTTTAAGTAATGTAATGGGAGAAATGAAAAAATAGAAACAGCAGAGAAAACGCTTTAACATGGGTTACATGGAACATGGGAACAAAAATGCATAGGAAAGAATGTGTTTCTTATCTGTAAACGCACTTTTAACCCAAGTGAATTCAGTGTCTTCTAAATTACTCTGCTACTAGGAGTGGGTGATTATGAGAGTAATACAAGACATCATCGTTAGGCATATGACTGCTGGCAGGGAGCAGGAAGAATGTGTCTGCTTTAGCCTCTGAAATAAAATAATTTCAAGACAGCTTTGTGAAGACCTGTGTCATCCCCTCTGCATACAAAATTCACAAGCAGACATTTCTGTAACTTATGAAGCCATTCCATTATTTCTAAAGTCTTTGAAGCTTCACGGGCTTTACAAATATAACTAATCAAAACCAGTAAATAATGTTACACTTACAGAACTGTAGTAGATGCATCAACTTTTAGGTCTGCTTCAGAGAGCAATTAGATGTAGTTTTTACAACTTAAAAAACAAGGGAGGGGGCATCATTAAATGTAAGCTGAGTGCTATTTAACAAAATGTGTTAAATTGCCCTATTTAATAGGCTTGAGTGAACTGACATGCCTAATTAGTTTTATCTATTTTACACAATAATCTATTTGCTCCACCAACTTGCAAAACATCTATAATACTGTAAAATAATTACAGTAGCATTAGCAACCTTATCACTAGAACTGAAATACGGCTAGACTGAATATTAGCAATTAGTATGTTTGTTTGACATAAAATTAGAACTTCCTACTTTATTATACAGAAAGGCAGTAGCTCATTCCTAACATATCGGATATATTGCATGTGATTGTACTCAGACAAAAACCACTTTAGAAACACAAATATCATGTCACCTGTGGTTTGGCACATTTCCAATTTAGGGAACGTGTGCCTAAATATTGCCAAGTAATCCCATTCCTGAATTCTGAAGAAAAGATTTTGTAGAATCGGATTCTATATTACTTTAGTACCTGAATGTTTCAAGCTTGTAGAGAGTCTATATTGTATTGATATTATACCAGAGAGAAACAGTGAAGGATTGAAAGCTTCATACTTTGCTGGCAGAATGAACGTAAAACTGATGAAAACTAATGAAGAGCATTTTTTATGATAAATCAATTTCAACAAAAAGCCCTAACAAGCGCCCTTTCATCTGGATTAAGAAGGACATACCATTTCAGTAGTAACACCGCTATCTATAGAGGCGCAGCTCTGGCTATACTACTAGAAAGCAACATTCCACCACATTTTTTGTTTTTCTGTCTGAAACTACAAGGGTGGCTCAGGATTCATACTTTTAAATCTAGTTCCTTGAACTCCTCAACTGTACGGTCTCCTTATTTATTCTGTTATTCATTTTCGTTCCTCTCTTTCCCTGTATTTTTGAACTAACCTGAACTCAGTTTCACTGCCTGGTCTTACAAAATTATGTTTATTAGCAGGTTTCAGAGTTTTGAGCAATCTGTGTCTAGTACTGCTTGTTACAAAGAGGTTCCACCAGCTTTCCCTGGGAAGCAAATTCTAGTGAAAGACATGGACATAAACAGAGTTTTCCCATTGTATCCAACAGACTTGAGCTACAGATACATACAGTGACATTCAAACATCAAGTGAAGGCCAAGAATAAACTATTTTTCTTAGTTATAGATGGGTAACAGTAATAGGATTACTATTAGTTGGTGAGATAAGCAAATACTGAAACTGTTTTACTGTGGTGCTCTAAAGGCTTTGACAATATGTACCAGAGCCTTACAGACTAAGCAAGGGTCTCATCAACAAGCAGTATGGTGAATTTCTTTTAAGAAATACCACTTAGGAAATACATGTCAGAACAATAAGCCTGTTACAGATTCCTACTCTGAAGAGGTAAAATCGACTAGCATGCTAATGACCACTTAGCTCAAGTCTAAATCAAAATCAAAGATTAAACCTCTGGATGAAACAAAAATGGACCATTAGCGTATCCACAAAATGTGTACCCTAATTGATATATTACTTTTCAATTGCTCTTCCAAAAAATACCTCCATCACTGCCTTTCAGAAAGTCCTACTATCAGAGATATACTCATCTCTCCCGTATAAAATGGAAAGTATCTTCAGAACTAAGTCCTATATTCAGAAGAATGACTAGATTAAATATATATATTTTAGGTCAAAAACATAAGAAGGGCAAACCTTGTGACACAGTCATTGATATAGTCTCTTAAATTTTAGTCTTTTAAATCTTTAGATTTTTAAACAAATTTTCATTAAATCATAATTAAGATTGTATAGATCCTGACTTCTTAAATGATTTGTGCATGTACCAGATCAGATAAATACATGCTCAGAAGGCTTTATACATCTGTGCAGTTATGGTGCAAGTAATCATAGTAATCGTGAGTGTAAATCTAGCATGGATTTGTGCATCACTGTTTAGAAAATTACATCTATGAAATCTATCAAGGGAAACATACAGCTGAAGTGATCTTATCATTAACAAATACAAGGCCAGATTCTCTAGTTCAATGCAAGAGAGGATCAATACCCAAAACACCAACCGATTTAAAAATACATATTCATTGGGTCAGGGACTAGTTTAGTTTTGACTAAACTCTCTTTTTGAATTCAATGATAAAATACTCTGTAACGAGTTCAAAAAACAGTAATTCTTTTAAGACTATCTTGTCAATGAAGTAAAAGACTATGCTCAATATTTCCTATATACACGAATGTGTATATATACCTTGTTATACTGTATACAGTCAAGAAAAGTTTTTATTGTGTATAAATTCTATCTTGGTTTATAACTTTTAATCAGAGAAAATACTAACAGTAAAAATACAGGACTAAATGTTGGAAGTATTTGTGGAAAATATATTTCCCTTGGTTTAAAAAAGTTTTCTTGATAACTTCCAAAAGGGATATAGTACTAAAATAAAAGGAATGTACTCAGAAGCATTTGCTGCTCTTTTTTAGGGAGAAGTAGTCAGCTAATGGAATAGTGATTGCAGAATGTGAATGACAGTAGCGTAGAAGTAAAAGCATGTTGTAATTGTTACCGAAGTCAAACAGAAAATGAAGTTATCAATTACGTAACATACATTTTATATATCCATAAATATACATTTCTTTCATAACTATAGATGGGAAAACTTGAGCAATTAAACTACAATATTTTAGTGCTAAACTTAGCATTCTAGCTGGCCAGTGCTAACAGTTTGTGTCATCTTTCTGAAGAATGCTCAGCAGCAGTTAAATGTAGTGTTTCCAAAAATTCTGTTTTTATATTGAGGCATCAAAGCATTATGATGCAAATGAAAGAACTTTTAAAGTAAACTTATACTATTTAAAGAAATCTTTTATAGCTACTTGAAAAATTGATCAACTTTCCTAGTATACCTGATTCAAAACAGCATACAAACTTGCCAGGAAACATGCATTTGTTTAAGTTGGCAGAGTTCAGCGCCCATTTAAGCATCTTGCCAAATCAAGACCTCAGAGGCTAGACACAATGGCTACCACTTCATCAGCTGTCATATTTACTTTGCATGTATTAAAATATCCAGCACAACAGGCTTTTTAGTAGAGGTAGGCCACAGCAGATCATTGACTTCTTAGCTATCCAGAACCCAACTCTAGCCTTACAAGTTCTGTCTGATTTGAAAATGGCTGATCTTCATCAGGACATCATCCTCTCATGGCTTTCCATCATCAAATCCCTTGACAAGGTATCCACTGATGGAAATCAGTCTAGATTCTCTAGAAGCTTCAGGCATTAGATGTACGTACATTAGATTCCAAGCTGAACAGACAAATAGTCCAGTACAGCTTTGGGACTAGGAACCCCTTTTCTAATCCTTTTCCCATTATACACATGTTAAACATTTGTAATATTGCTGTCTGAATTTCTCTATCTGCAAAAAGTGAAGAATGAAACTTTCCAACCACACAGAAGGATGTGGCTTCTGAAGTGTTCTTAAAGGTTCTGAAGACAAAAAATGCGTTATAAAGTTAATTTTATTGTTGGAGCAGTCTAAGACAACCAAGGAGTTCACAAATTACTATGGGCTTGTCAGTGAGAGGTGTCAGCTGTACAGCTTTACTGTGGCTTATAATAGCACCAACACTGACCAACAGCATACTGTGTGAAGACTGTGTTTCTGAAGAGGTGTAATGCTCTCCAGATTCTCCTTCCAATGTAGGAAATAAGTGAGTTGTGATCAATGAGAAGTGGAACATCTCAAAAGGCCTCCTGACCCAATGCCTGCTTATCTAGAAATGTAGATACAAAGACTGAATCACTCTACAGTTATGCTGTAACTATTTTTTTCTGAGACTTAATTCTTTGCACATACTTTGGGACTTTTTTGTTTTGTATTGCCATAGAGTACAGGGCAAAGTCTCTAGTTTGAATTAATTGATTTCTATCTGACAAATGTTAAAAATAGCATCAGGAAAGGACACCATCAAACATTCATTCTTAAAACAACTAACATATACAATCAATAAAAATCAAAAAACATCTAGTGCTTCATGCTTATGTTCCTCTCTACCTTTCAGTGTGCTAGGCCCTTCAGCTATGTTTTCTTCTGTTTGGCTGTTTTCTTTATTAGAGTAAGTTAGATGTCTAGATCACATAAACACAAAGCTCCATATATCAATATAAACATGTTTAAAATTTAAAAAGTTTAAAATTTAAAGGGCAAGACTAAGATACATTTATGTTCTAAACTGGAGTGCGTATTGTCTGCTTTCAATAAAAGAACAGATATCAATACTGCAACAAAGCTAGCCTCTAAATTTTGAGAAGAGGAGGTTTATTTGGTTACATACTTTTATATACAAAGTTGAATAACTTAGAAAGGAAGTGTTTCTAGGAAGGAGATTTTTTTCCATTTTGGCTACAGCATCATGCTTCCTCAGCAGGGTGCACGCACCACTTAATTTTGAAGACAGTTTTCTCTCCTGAGTGAAAATGCACAGAACACCTAACAATATGACAGGTTCCCATCTTAACAGACCGATGAAATGTGGTAATGGTTTTCTGTGTTGGAAATCATGTTTTCAGTCAGATCACAGACAGCTATAAACAACGGTTTAAATTATTTTAATGAAATTATGAAATATGGAAGAGCAGACAAAAATGTCCAATAGGTTGAGGACAACTTGTTTTCTGTATAAGTTCTTTTGTCTTGTCATTTCTGCATAAAATGTATCAGGCAATATGTCCAAACTTGAACTGTAATGATCATAAAAATCACCATGGTAGCTGCAATAGTGAGGGTTGGGAGCCATGCATTAATTTAAAATTATCATTATTGAGTTTTTTCTGTCAGTTAAAATTTACCAGGTACTCCAACAACTCAAATGTAGGAAGGTAAGATAAATAATAATTAACAGTCTTTCTCTGTAGAAACCACAGCCTGTTAGAAAGAGCAGTTCATTTAGCTGCTTTGCGCTTGGTGCAGCATTGGCACTGTTTGAGAATGAATGCACCCCCTTTGTTTAGCAATAATGATCCATTGTATTTGTAATTTAGCAATCACAGTGTTTTTATCCCTGCTAATTCATGTTGCAGCTGCATTTCTAGATTATGCAGAGACCATATTTCTCAAATACAAACTACCACATTCAACCCTTTTCAGTTTCTTAGGTAGGGCAGATTATCATCCATAAGGGAACTTGAGTGAAAGGAATTTTCAAGCAGTAAAGACAATGGGCATTTCAATTAATTCATGTAAGAAAAAAAATATTCCTGAGTTTACTTATATATCTGCTAATAATTTTTCTTGTTATCGCTGCAAACTGTGATCCACCCAACCAATGACAGCCTACACAAAGGGGTATATGCATCAGAGATTATTATTGGAACAGTAGTGATTTAAATTATTCTTCCTGTTTTAAAGAGTCAGCAATTGGACCACACTGCCCAGGGCTTTTTAGCTTCTCTGTATTTTGAAGAGGTGAAACTAAGTCCTCTACCACTCACAGCTCTTAAAAATACTAAAGAGAACAACCTGTTGATACTCGAAACATATGACCAAAGTCTACTGTGGGTAATGTAATTCATTTTGCATTACCTTTTTTGGAAAGCCTGGACTGTCTCTGTTGGCCAAAGGGTTCATACAGTACTGCAGATGTCCAGTTCCACCCTGGAGAAAGCTTAATTTCAGAAGAAAATGAATGCTCTTAATATACTTCTATGTAAATAGTTATAAAATGAATGTAAATTTCCAGGAATTAAATCAGAACTGCTGGAGCTGCTCAAGGTATATGCCAATAGTAGTGGATGGTGAAATATATCAGGCTATAAAAAGTTTGGGCTAAATTCAGCTCTAGCGTAAAAAATTGCTATTAGGTCAAACTCTGGTCTAAAACCTTGAGCTCACAAAGCATGCAGGTAGATGCTTGACTGAAAGAACAGTTCTTTGCTGTAAAATTAAGAATGTGTTTTAGTGCTTTACTTTTAGGGGCCCGCGTCTATTGTTACGAATTCAAAGCAGTAAATAACTGGAAGTGATAGAATTTTTGTTGTTACTGGCCCTTACAACATTTTTTAAAATTTCTACATAACAAACTGCTAGTTGCATTAATGCACAGATTAGTCTTAGGGTGTAAGTATTACAGATGCAGAAAATCACCTTGTATTTGATCATAGTCACTTTGCTTTGCTTTTGATTTAAGCTGCTCATTGGTTGGCAAGAAATAGCTACTTGTAATAAAGACACTTCCCAGGCTTAAAATTAACCTTGTAGGAAAACAGTTGGTCCCTTATCTTGAGTGCTTCTTTTCTTAACTAAGTACATATAAGCGAACAATTTTGAAAGAGTACATTAGATTCTAGATACTGCTTCTGTTCACAACTGAAGCAATGAATATTAATTCCCTGACCTGAAAATCAGCCCTTGATGTTTTGGAGGAGAAAAATGTCTTTTTATTTTCCCTGAAACCTTAAGAAAATGGAAGATGGGTGACATCAGCCATAGCTAGTCACAGCGCTGCCAGACAACTGCGACTCCTGTTTTGTGCCCTGGACCTGAACCTTATCCCATCTCTACATCCTCCTGCAGTACCGAGTTGTATCTTAGTCTAACACAGCTTTTGTAGAGCAGTAGAAGGAAACCTGATACCAAGAACTGTTTGTAGCCAGTGTCTTTCATTCCTTACAACCTCTAGTCATGTAAGGTTTGGATTTTTTTCCTATCGTATTTACTGAATAATACTAAGGCATGTATTGATTTTTGGCTGTCAAAATGTAATCAAATGGCTTACTCAGTCCATACCTGACTTAGAGAATAAAGAAGTATATGCCATTCTGTACACTGTAGAATGACAGGCCTTTTTGGAGTCAGTGGATAAAGTACGGTGAATAGATAGAAGGCAATGAAAGTTTAAAACTGTTATTGTATATGTAAATTAGTATTGTTCTTTTCCTTTTACTTTTATATCCTGGTTTGAATTTTTCCAAGAGATTTATTTGGGTTTAACCTCAACATATCAGAGGTGTTAGGTGATATATATTCTTTTAGATATACTAAAATTGCAGAAAAATTTTTAAACGGAAAAAGAGCTGATATGGCAGATTGAGATTTTTATCCTGTGAATAAAATGTCAAGAAAGAAATTTAATGTTCTTTTGCTAGCATTTACTACTTATTAATACAGTGGAAATTGCACTCTCAGAATTTTTTCACTAGTAGTATTTTAGAAAACTGAGATTATAATGAGATTATAAGCTCAATTTCCATCTTTCACAGGGTCCTCCTGGAGCAACTGGTGCTGAAGGCAGACAAGGTGAAAAAGGTGCAAAGGTAATACATTCAAGATTTTTTTTGAGAAGCATGGAAATGTAAAATACATATAAATGAAAAGTAAATTGCTTACCATGTACTGAGTGTGAAAGTTATCAAACCAATAATAGGCAAACCATAAAATCCAAATTAAGACCCAGAATTAGTAGCAATACATAATGGAGCACATTATGGACTCTCACTAGTGCAGGTCCAGCTTAGTTCTTCACTGCAGAAAAGCAAGATAAGCATGCTTTGCCGCACCACATCTTTATATGAAGCTATCAAAATTTTGTTCAGAAAACTATCCTGTGTAGAACACTGTTTTAGAATAGCTTTTAGAAAACGGAGCGAGGAAACTTTGCTCTCACTTTGCAGCTTGTATATCCCTACAGTGCCAAGCTTAGTCAGCTGTCCCTCTGTGACCTGTTTCTTATGTTCTTTTTAGGGTGAACCTGGTGCAGAAGGGGCTCCAGGAAAAACGGGTCCAGTTGGTCCACAGGGCCCTGCAGGAAAACCTGGCCCTGAGGGTCTCCGGGGCATTCCTGGTCCTGTGGTAAGCAATCAGAGCATATAATAATATTTTAAATGTTGCATTTCTTGTATATCCTCTGGTAAAGCAAACTTTATGTTTTTTCTAGGGGGAACAAGGTCTACCTGGAGCGCCAGGTCAAGATGGCCCTCCTGGGCCTCTGGTGAGTACCCTTCCTTTCAGTGCCAAAACAGAAAAAGCATCCTTTAAAATACCGTTAATGTGTCTGTGCATTTACAGAAAAATTAATGTACAAGTCAGTTCTTAGCACAAAGTCACTATTTTTCTGTGCTGGTAAAATCTGATACACAACCACTTTCATTTTACTGCTCCACTTTAGTA
>VZSC01020207.1:295821-311838 GCA_013398225.1 Steatornis caripensis
TGCTCCACTTTAGTAGAAAGCTGTGCTGAACACTGTTGAGTTATACCAGCTAAAAAGTGTAAAACCAAATTCTTGAAATCCCCTGAATGGAATTAAAAATAAAAATAAAATTAATAAAAAAGTTCTGTCCCCGCATCAGCAAAGCTTAATACCTTAAATTATTTTGTTTCCTTAGCAGTGGTAAATTTTGTACATCCATTAATGACTGGTAGTTTAGGAAACTAGGAAAATAGGGTGAAAGTTTAGATCATATTTATTCTTTAGACAAAGAAGAAATTAAATCAGAAGTAGGGACAAATACGGAGTTCTACCAAAGAAGAAAACATGCTAATTTTATAAAACAACTGTTGGTCATTGTGGCATTCCCAGGAAATATAATCCATGACCAAAATGTTTAAAAGGGTCTGAAGGAACCAAGCTCCCACTTTCTAGGGCATCTAGGGCACACCACAGTTCTGCTCTGTGTTAATAATATGATTAAAGCAAGGGAAGCTTATAGATGACATATTACCAAATTATATCATTGCTTCTGTTTATACTTGCTGTTTAAGGGTATTTTTTCTAAAAAGCGGGGAAAAAAAACACTGTGAGCACAAATTGCAAATATTGGTTTTCTTATTCAGCATTATGTGCAGAAATTCAAATCTAAACTATGTGGCCAGCAGGCTAATTCTTCACACGTCAAGCAAAGGTGATCCAAGTTAGTGGGAAGATCTCATATCCCCTGCCCTCCAAACTGAAGTTAAATTCTCCTCTTTTATCACAGTTGAGTGACACATTGGGAATAAACAGTTTCAAAACAAAACACGGACTGTTATAGTTTAGTGGAAAAAAACCAAGTGTTACACTCTCAAGGCATTTTACAGTTTGCAAGCAGTGTTATCATACCCTGTGTAAAATCCATTCTTATTTTGGGCAGAAGATTAACTATGCCAACATATACAATCGGATTATTTCAGGAGAATAGGGCAATAAGGAGCTATCCTCCACTTCAGAAATTATGTGGTTCTCAAAGGGGAAAAGGAAAGCTGTAAGTATGAAGTGTGTAGGAAATCCTCTGTTCCTTTTCCTACATGGATTTAGAGGATACAAAGGCTAGAGGTCCTTGGGTAGCCTTAATACTGAAAGGTTTTGTGCTTAAGCCATATACGTGAACTTAAAATCTTTCCAAAGAGTATTCCAGCTTCCCCAGTGAGGACTCAGGGTCTGGACATCAGCTATAAAATTTCCATATCAGACTTTTCCAGCGTATAAAAATGAAAGTGAAAAAAATGGGGGATTTAAACTGAAATGCTGTATAAACTAAGGCTAAACCAATCTTTCACGTTCATGTGCATATAGGAACATGGGCAATAGCCTTTTCTTTCATTGACTGAAACACTTCCATGGCTGAAAGTATTTGCGTAACTATTTACATATCCAAAAATGTTCCAAACATGCAACTTCTTAACCTATAAGCAAAGAGTTTCAGAATATATATTTTTATGCCCCACACACACGAAAGATGTTTTTCCAATGAAGAGTGATCTAGTGCATAGGTGTATCTATCAATCACTTCTGTGTATAAAATTATAGATGGTATTACAATGGCACCTACATATAATTTAATTTTTCTCTGTCCCTAGAAAACAATAATGAGCAAATAATGTGCTGAGGAAATCTTACGCTATAGTTCTTTCTTGCCCTTCATTTTAACGCTCTAATTTTGTCTACCCATGTTACTCATGGGTAACATGTTGCTTGTAAGTCAGAGGTTGGGAACGACGAATGAGAAGCAAGGAAAAGGATTTCCTTGTGCCAAGCCCATAATAAAAACCTCTTCTCTCCACCAAAGAGTTTATGATGGGACCGCCACCACAGTTTTAAAATTATGTGCCCAATTTACAAATAAAATGCATTGGAGACAAATCAGGGAACTGAAAACTTATCTCTGTTACAATTCTGTGCCAAAATCTAAAAGCCAATGAACAATTGTTCTGCAATAACAAGCATCCCTTTCGCACATGTCAGTCACCAGAAGCTTCCAAATATATCATCAAAAGGTCTCTCTCTTCCAACATTTGAGAGCTTAAATATTCAGTTCAAATCTGAAGCTAAGTGTATTAATGAACTGTATACTTCCAAATGAATAGGCTGCCTGTCAGCTGATCAAGATTTTTTTTAGGATGCATTACTGCAACTTAAACTTTATTTTGGATTTTAAGAAAGTAAAATTCATATGTAAAAGGTCCTGAAGTGAAGTCTCACTCCCTCCCTTCCCTCCCTCCACAGTAGATTGCTATCAGGAGAAGAATATGAAAGCAGATTTGCAGTAGAGCACAACACACTGCAGGTGAAAATGTCTGATTCAGTATTCCAAAAGCTTAAAAGTTTCACTTCTCACTCATGAATTATGTATTTGCCTAGGCTTTTGCATCTAATGATATCCTGAAGTAGAGATGGAAGGGATACGCACAGAATAATATTTCGTACATGAAGTGTTACAGCAGTTTTGAATCTGTGCCAGGTTGAAAAGGTCACTTATTACTGCTATCCATATCACAACTTCACAGATGTCCACTGCCAGCAGAAGACTAGTAGTTATGAGCTACTGATTTAGTCTAGCAGCTATACACCTAATGCATACATGTTCACTATGAGATTAATAGCTCCTGAGAAATTAATGCTTTTTCTGTGCTTGCATATGCACTGTATGGCCTGAATTTTTCGACTCATTCTGTACAAATTACACAAAACCAGCACTGCCATTCTTATGAACCTCAGAAGATTTCTCAAATCTCTCAAAATTCTTCTAAAACTATAAATAAGGATTAAAATAATTTTTAAAAAAATAAAAGCCGGAGGAAAAAAGGACCAAGCAGATTTTAACAAGCTTCATATGGAATCTTTTTCTGTGTCATCTATCTAGCTGTATTTTTTATTATTGGTAAAATAGTATCTTTAATGGATTGCTCTTATGACCCCAGTAGAGATAAGAAAAAGTACTGTCAGGGAAAAGAAGCTTGTGTCAAGTTATAACAAGACTATTCAGAGTTTTTTGCCAGGGATGTGCAGAAAGTAAGACCTATCCACGTGAATGTGTTTATCCTTTGCAGTAGTTTCTCAGGTAGCGAGACTGCAATAGAGTTTTTCAATAGATTCTCTAAGCATCGGCTTACATTGGAACCACATGAAAAAATGAGTGGTTCAGGTTGTCCCCTCCCCACATCCACCCCAAAAATATGAAAGAGCTTGTAGAATGGTTCTGTTAACTCTGTGTTGGTTGTTCATAGCTCTGTCTCCTGCCTCAGCATTTTTCTGCTTACAGAAATCTAGCTGCATGGAGTAATGTTTAGGGACAACTGCAAATAAAGCTTAGAATAAATAGCATTTCTTACTGAGTTTCATAAAGTAACATATGTCTTTACTGTGCTGCAGAAAGTATGACTTGTGAATACAAACTAAAAATTGTAAGCTGCTTATATGATGTGAACCATTTAAGTACCTAAAAAGGTATCAGTTTAACACCTCTATAAGGTAGGGGTATTATCCCTATCCAACAAATGAGGAGTGGAGACCCAAAGAGACTAAAGAAGTTCCTAAAAGCATTTAGGATTGCTGAGACTAGTATTGCAAAACCAAAGTAATTTGTGTAACTAATCACATTTACAAAAGTGAAAAAGGACCATAAGTTTGTACATGTCAGTGGAGCTAGCACACCTAGATCACACTAAGTAAGCTTGCAATGTTCAGTAGAAAAGACTTGAATATTTAGAAAATATAGACTTAAATGTATTACTGATGGTCATAGAGGAATTTCAGGTGGCTAGTCAAGGAAACCATAATTCCGAGACACCACCCCCAGCGCTGAAACAAAATATGAAGTAGTTCTCCAACAAAACAATATCGAGGAACAGTTATTATAAGCAACCTGATTTCCATTCTACAAAAATCTTACCAAGCTGTAGTAAACTGGCAAAAAAACCAAGAGGATATTTCCCTCTTAACTGTCTCATGAAAGAAAGGGCTAAAATAAGCAACTAAATCAAGGTACAGCAATTAACGTAAAAGTAATAATTGAAAGCATGTAATGTAACCACAAGCAAAATTAGGCTAATCAAGAAAAAATTATTTTAATTTTTTTAAAATATCCCTTGCTTCACTGGATGCTCTTTAGGAATTTAGTTGACCCTCTGCTTCATAGATTTCTAATCATATAATCCTTTATAGATTTCTAATTGTAAAGTAATTTAAATGCTACTGTAGCATCATTATGCCTTCGTATACATACATTTCAACTTCATCTTGGGCCCTAAATCACATGCCATCAATCACAAGCATCAACCACTGAACGACTCTCTACTTTGGCTTTCACTGCCTTTAATAATATTTCAAGAAAATATGATCTGTGCAGTATGTTAAAACTTATTTTAACACTACTTCCCTTGATTTATTTAGGGTCCACCTGGCTTGCCTGGCCTGAAAGGAGACCCAGGTTCCAAAGGAGAGAAGGTATTCTTTATTCATTGTTTGTGCCTTTGTAATTTTGATCCGGTCTAAAAGTCCATATAAAATTAGCAGAAAGAAACACTAGGATGTCTGTATCAGAGAGCAAGACAACTTACCGCGTCTATCAGTCAGCTTCCCGTAGCCTTAATAGTCTTAATAATCGTGAAGTTTTAAGCCACATCAGATATCCTGGAGATACACAGAAAGAAAAAGATTACTGCCTGTGTGGTAATCTATTTACCATGTGATTCTTCCTTGCAATGAAAATTCCAAAGACATTGATGTAAAGAGAACTGTTGGTTTTACAAAACCAAAGTAAGTAGAAATAAAAAGTATTTGAGATTTTGATTTTGAAACAAACCGTACTTTCTTTTGAAATAATGGATTGAGACATCCTAGACAGCATTTTCTACTGGAGTCCCAACAATTTATTGATTGCTTGTGTATCACAGAAAAACTGTACAGAGAAAGGGATTTAGATTACAGCATCTAAATGTGAAAGTTGGTATGAAACTTGTGCCCACAGGTACTGTTATTTCTGTATCAATTTCAGTAAGGACTATGTTGTGCTTAGATCTCCTTCACTGAATAAGCAGTCACAGCTTGCAAATAATCTCCAAGTCTAAAGGCCAACGAACAATAATGAATATGCTTTCAGAATATTTTTTCAGATTAATTGTTGTCTAGCAACAGTGATGACATTTGAAAGCTCTAATTTGTGTGTTTGCAAAGCACATTTACTTTATATATATATATATTGAGTTTTAACTATATTTTCTTCTGTCTTGTTTAGGGACATCCTGGTTTGATTGGCCTGATTGGACCTCCGGGAGAACAGGGTGAAAAGGGTGATAGGGGTCTTCCTGGCCCACAGGGATCTCCTGGAGCCAAGGGTGATGCAGTGAGTAAAACATACCTGTGTTTTCATTCAAGTTCTGTGCAACCAAAGAGTTCATATTCCAGTCTGTCTTTTGAGAGATATAAAGTTGCTATAAACATTTAACACCCAGAGCCTCCTGCAAGAGGTTAAAAATTTCCTAGGCATTGTACAAACACAGTGAATTAAACAGCTTGGAATGAGATCATAGAGTAGAGGAAGGAAACACATACATCTAAGTTAGGGACGAGATAAAACTAGCAGCACCGATCTCACCATGTTTATTAACTGCACTACCCAAAGTAACTACCTTTCTGCTAGTTATTAAGCAATGTTTTAAGGCACTATGTAAAAAGTGAGGTTACCAAGCCATCTGAAGGGGAGCAGTCTTCACTATGAGTACTGCAGTGTAAGAACTACAAGCAACTCAAACTGTCAGATAATATTTTAAACTTACAAACTATTTTGGACCCTAGCAAACGGCCTAAATCAAAATGCATCAGGGTTGGACACTTAGTAGGACTGCCTTTTTCACAGATATGCATTTTTTAATCCAGCCCAGATGGATATGTAGAATACTTTAGTTCTGTACATATTCTCTTATTCGTTCTTAGGGAATTTCCGGTCCTGCTGGTCCACTCGGACCCCCTGGCCCTCCTGGTTTACCTGTAAGTAATTTCACCCAGTCCTCCCGTTCAAAACACTCCGGTGTTGTGTGGAATATACTCCAACTGTAGTTATATGTTCTTGCTCATAGGGTCCCCAGGGTCCAAAAGGTTCCAAAGGATCCAGTGTGAGTAATTCTCCATATTTTTTTTCTTTTACTTAACTTTTGCATGTGTTATTTTTTAACATTGTGTAGCATGGTCAACACTGCATTTCTTTCATTGCTTTATAGGGTCCTGCTGGTCAAAAGGGTGACAGTGGATTACCTGGTCCACCTGGTCCTCCGGTAAGTAAGAACTCTTCTTTGACATGCATGCACACTACACTGACATGATGACCCCATTTTGACAAGGGGAGAAGACACCATTTGTGAACTTTCAGATAAGGAAATTATTAATGACTGTTTGAAAATTCATTTTTCAGGAAACACAGATCCACCAGACAGAGAAATACATTGTCTGCACTGAAAAAGCCATTAGAAACATAAACAACACAAAAACTCCCGCAAACAAACAAAACTCCTTGCAATAATTATTTAATGTGTTATACTGAAGCATGGGAAATTGAATGATTTTTGTTTCCCCTTGTTAATACTCTTCTGTTTCTACTATTTCTTTTTCATATCATAACAATCTAAAATGAACACAGTACAAATCAGAATGAAGTGCTTCAATTTCTTGAAATGAAATATTGCTTTATAGACCCAAAGTGGAATTTTGAAGTTTTATCATAGGAAACAATTTTCATTTGTCATAGGCTATGCCTGTGCTTGAGGGAATTGCCAGGGCTAAAGAGACAATCGAAAGTCAGTTCTGCACACGTAACTTCTGTGAAGGCAGCACACTCTTCCCCAAACAGCACTGTAGCGGGGAAGAGTTCAGAGCGCAACGGTGGTTTGGCATTCTACAACTGTCTTTTTCTGCAAGTAAATCAAAGCATATAGGCATGAATCTGAAGGAAATAAGTGAAATAAAGAAATAAAGAATTTGAAGAAAGCTTATTCAAAGCATCTCCAAGCCACATTCTGTTGTCTTCCTCTGTGTATTTATGCAGCTGAAAAACAAACAGAAAAGGTAACCAGATACATTGTTTTCCACTCAGGGTCCTCCGGGTGAGGTAATCCAGCCGCTGCCAATCCAGTCACCCAAAAAGACAAGAAGATCACCTGATTACATGTTATCTGATGCTGGTGATAATATTCTGGATTATTCGGATGGCATGGAAGAGATCTTTGGTTCGTTGAATTCACTGAAGCAAGACATTGAGCATATGAAGTATCCAATGGGCACTCAGAATAACCCAGCCCGAACTTGCAAAGACTTGCAACTCTGCCACCCAGACTTCCCAGATGGTATGTCAATATTGCATGACAAGGCAAACGAGGCTGAAGTTATGATCTGCTAAGATACTTGGTCAGAATAATTAATTATTGGTAGATGGTTAATATAGTTGCTAAATAAATCCATTTTTGCAGGTATAGAAGTTTATAAAATGTAAGTAAGAGATGTTTTTGGTAAAACCCAAAATTCTTTAAATACATAACCTGATCTGGTTTTAGAGTTGAAACTTTTTAAAGTGCTAAATAAAAAAGCTGTTGTTTTGAAAGGTGGGCCTTGGATTTCCAGAACTATCCAAACAGGAGGGGGATGAAAGATTGATGCTATTTAGATCAATGGAAAATAAAATCACAAACATCAGCATGCTGGGATTATTTTAAAAGGAATGAGAATTATTTCAGCTGTATACTTTAGCTTAGCATAATAATAAAAGCTAACATTGGTATTATATGAGATTTATTATTGATTATGACTCTCAAAAAATTACTATTCTTTTACCCTTAGAAACAATTATTTTTTATATGCATGACCACTCTTTGTTCTATATCATTCAGCAGAGAGACATGCATGTTTCTCTGTGTCCTGGTTTGAGCTAGGACAGAACCATTTTTCTTTTTAGCAATTTTACTTTTCAGTTAAGTCTCTTTTAAGACACTGCACTCTCTGAAATTACCAGCACCTCCAAGTACACAGCACTGCCCCTGGAAGCCATATCAGGGACACAGCAGGATGTCATGCAGTTCACAACAGCCAGCCCAGCTTTAAACCGTGACACTCTGATACCGTTTAATGCTACTAAGTACTACCTTAATAAAATGCAGAATAGTATGAACAAGACACTGTGTGCTAAAGAACTATCTTGGTTTAACTATCTTTTGTTGTTTTTTTCTTTTTTTCTGAGTTTACCCCTCTGGAAAGGCTTAAATGAAAGCCAGCCTTCACGGAGTTTTCATCCTTTCATTTTTTTTTTTCAATTGCAATGGATATTTTTCCCAGTTCAAAGCCATCTTTTTCTGGTTTTAAATGGGAGGAAAAATAGATTTTGACAGTTAATAATATTTTATTGCTTTCACTCTAGATAGATAAAAACAGATGGTTGCCTTGAGGAATAGTTAAGCAGTGTATGTGCTATAGGAAAAGTGCATATTTTACAATTCAGTACCTCCATATTAATGAATGTTATTTTATAGAACATATTCACCTTCTTCATTTACCATTATTTGCTTATTATTTGGAGCCTTCTTCATATCAAAGTAATATTATTTTGGTTAAAATGAAAGTAAATGAATTCATCAAAATACAGAATTCCCCAGGAACAAGACTTACAGATAGGAAAGACTGTTTTCAACAAATACAGCCTGAATCAATAGAATTTTAAAATACCATAAATGCTTTGTCTATGCCCTGTATTCAGAAGACAAAACTGGTGAAAGGATTTGTCATGCCTCTTTGAAACCTTCACTATTTGCTTGAAACTGGATTAGAACAATAGTGCCAAAATCTCATTTACTGTCCTGCTGTGAAACTAGCCGGAGATAAGGACCCACATCACAGAAATCATTATAATTAGAATGGTATATTTTTTAAAGTGCTGATTGTTAATGGACATTGGATCAGCTGTGGCTCGCTCTCATCGCCAGCCTTCATTTCCCCTAGTGTTTTAGGGCCTAAATTCTCAATCATGCCAGGCTGGTAGGACTGCTGAAACTATGGGAAGCGTCGCACAAGCTTTGACAGTCTTTCCCACTATGTCACCTAACGAGTATTAGTTAAGGTGTTTTTATTGGCTAAAGCAGCCTGAGGTTTCACTAGTGTTGCAGCTTCATAGCCCAGTAGTAAAAAATATCTTCGGTTGGGGTACATCTCTCGTAATGGAGGCTTTTGGTACTTGTGCCAGCTACAACCTCACCAAGCCCTGTGCGACCACCTTTTTATGTGGATAGGTATGCAAATGACTCCAGATTTTGCTCTCTGACCTAAGCCATGGCTTATTTCTGCCTAAGGCTGACTTCGCTCTTTTTCTGAGAGTGCTATCACCACAGGCACAAATTATCCTTCTAGACGAAATACTGAAATGGCAAAATTGTTCAGACCTGCAATGCATGTTTCACACATAACGTACTTCCTCCTCTAGACTAAGGTTTCCACAGTTCCTCCAAAACCTCAGCAATATCCGGCAATAGAGTCATGGCTTGAAGTAAAATTAGACAAAAACAAAAGGATGCAGATAAAAAATAGACTTTGATCAGCTTGTTATCTTTCATAAACAGCAGCAACAAATCACAAGGCAGAAAAGAAAGGATTGCTTTCTCATCATTCAGATAAGATACCTTTACTACAAACTTTCTAGGACCATCATGTAGCAGTGAAACCTGGATCTTCCAAATAGCATTCCTACAATATAAGGCAAATATTTTCTCATTTATTTTAGGGGAATACTGGATTGATCCTAACCAGGGCTGTTCTGGAGACTCCTTCAAAGTATACTGCAATTTCACAGCAGGTGGGGAAACTTGCATCTACCCAGATAAGAAATCTGAAGGAGTAAGTACCAATCTGTGTTTTCAGTTGGCTGTTGACAGATTCTACTATGCTGTTGCAGTGTTGAACTAAACAGGATAATTACACTGTCACATTCTTGTGTATCTGTCTTTCTGATTACATTGAAATTTGCATAAATCTGAATGAAGTGGTAAAATGGTACACAGAGTTAACAAACAGCATTTTCACCCTCTTGCTTGGATAGGAAATCCGTGCACCTGCTTGCTAAGGTTTCACTGCATTTCAGAATGCAACATAACTGTGCAGCCAGTTCAAGCGCATAATCTAGCATTAGACACCTAAAAGCTAACCTCTTACTATGTTTCTCTTGTGAATTCATTTGTATCTATTCGTTTACATCTATGCAAAATAGATGTAAAACATTATGTATTAACAGGGTCCTCGGTCATTGTTATAAATTACCTGTGAAGTGTTATATGGTGTACAGGAAGGCTTTCTAAAAGCTTGCCTAGATGAGAGAGATCTATCAGCATCAACACCAGTGAAAACTCTAATTTAGACACTCTTCACAGGAACAATTTTATACCAGCAGTTTACCTGAATCTTAACAGATGACAACAGTCTCCCTTAAATAGAACTAGCTGTCTTTGTAAGCTATCACCTTGGATCCCATTTAAAGTCATTAATTTGAAGGCATTCTGTGCAAGGAAAACATCCTCTATCAGAGCTTTAAAGAGGCTGAGATCTCAGAAGGAACAACCATTCTTTACTATCTATCTGGTATGAAATTTGTCCCAAGTAATGTAAAACCTCCATACCTGTTAACATATGCTTTAAATACTTCTATCTATCTCTGCTGTTTTACCACACAGGTTAGAATTTCGTCATGGCCAAAGGAGAATCCAGGATCTTGGTTTAGTGAATTTAAGCGAGGCAAACTTGTAAGTTGTCACTGCAACATAACAGTTATTCACAAATCAAGTACATGTTTATCAGCGATCAACAGATCCCAAGGAATTTTCTAAATATTTAGATAATGACAAGACTTTTCAGCCCCAGCCTTTTTGCCCTAAATATTAGAGCTGCTACATGGCCTCTTGCCACTGGACAGCAGGAGCCTGCTCTGTGCTGTCCCACAATGATCCCAATGGTCACCTACACAGCTGATGGTGAGGATCTGGCTTCTGGCAGACCACACATCACCACTGAACCTTAGTAAAGCAGCTGGAGCACAGATCCCCTGCCCCATTCTAGGTAACTGGAAATACACTGATTATGCAAAGATGAGACTGCAGGCTGACATAACTTTATAGTTAACTAAAACCAGATTCCCAGAGAGATTCTTCTGTTTTACACTATATGGTAGGAGTAATTCTTTGTCTTCCCCATTAGAACCAAGCTAAAATATGTAGCTCTTCATCCTAAATATATTCCTACAACATGAAAATCTACTTACTGAGTCGTAGCTTTATAGAACTTTAAAACTCTGTAAAATGTTATATGTTTGTTGATTTTTTATTAAGGACAGTTATGTGGTTCTTTTGTCAACAATAACTTTGGTTTGTATTTTAACAAAGGAAATAGCTTTTTAAAATATGCTTATTAAAAAAGGCATTTAACTGCTTATATTTTCCAGCTTTCTTATTTGGATGTTGAAGGCAACTCCATTAATATGGTCCAAATGACATTCCTTAAACTACTGAGTGCCTCTGCCAGACAAAATTTCACTTACAACTGTCATCAGTCCGTAGCTTGGCATGATGCATCATCTGACAGCTATGACAAAGCACTAAGGTTCTTAGGATCAAATGATGAAGAAATGTCTTATGACAACAATCCTTACATCAAAGCTCTTCACGACGGCTGTGCAGTAAGTAGAGGTTCAAAAGAGTCTTTATGAAATCAACCTGTCAATTAAAGTAGAAATCAAACAAATTCATTTTTTCATAGCTTTCTTCTGAGAAAAGCTTTCTTAAACACTTTATTTTTAATAGACTGCCTTTTAGAAGATTTTTAACTCCAGGACACTAGTCCCTCGTTTAATTTTCATATATGTACCAAAAAAAAAAACCCCAAACCATAAGCCAAGCAACAGAAATGGAACAAACCTGGCATGGATACAGACTGTCAGCACCAATGTACTGCAACTAGACTATCTGCTAGTATGAGCACAATGTAAGATAAGAACAGAAGCAAAATTGCATAATCAGAGGAGGCAGTCCATCAGCAGAATATATTTATACTCAAAATCAAGGCATATGCAGACAGACTATTTAGTGAATACAGTGAAAACATGTATGAACTAAGCCATATGTATGTACCCAAAGATAGTGAATTAATTGCATAGTTTGATATGTGACTTTGTATCTCCTTTTCTCACTTTTTGGTAGTCAAAGCCAGGCGAAGTTTGTGGATTGTACCTTTCAGAATCCTCTCTTAGCTCTGCTAAAATCCCTGGAGCTGTTGAAACACACATCAGCTCTCCAACATCCTCTCCGGCAGGGTCTTTGTAGGCATAGCAACTGTTACCTCTTTTCAGAAACAGAATGGTTTGTACTGAACGCTTTGAAACAAAGACATCAAAGGAGCAAGTGACAGTTGAAGCCATATTAATTATTTGGGGTTTTGATAGGGGAGCATTTTAAAGACAGTTCGTGAGAAGTCAGCGATAGAGAATCAGAGACCTGAAAGTGCCGGGATACATACCTGGCTCTGAGACAGACATGCAGCTCACATAGATGCAGAGTTTCTTCCCCTCGGTAATGAGATTCTAATACATAAGTGCTTCATGTCAGCCTTTCTGTATGTCCTGTGTATTTATTTTGCTTTCGTTATCCACAGTGGGTGAATGTAGAGCTCTAGAGAGAGCTGGAAGTGACTTAGGGTGTGTAACTCCATCACTAATCCAAGAACACTCAGATCTACCACCTTGGATGCTAATCTAAACTGCAAGACCAAGGCATAGCTGAAAGGGGTCTCAGCAAGATATGAGACCATCTGAACGAAGTGCAGTGCTGATAACAAACGTGATGATTCGGCTGGATGATATTTAGAGGAGGTAGAGAGCCTTTGTTAGGAAGTAAGGGTGTGCCTTCAAACCTGGTTTCTAAGTGCATCAGTTGGCAGTCCTGTCAGACTACCACTTTCTTTCATGTCCAAACAGCTGCTGTAATATATGTGAGACGGTTACAGTCTTTCTTCTTAGAAGTGGATCTTGCCTCTGTCTTTCAGTGATTTAGTGATTTTAGTGATTTATTCACGAGGAAGACATGCACACTGCCATAAGAATAACGTTATTATTTATTAAATAGTATAGATGTGAACTCAGAATTCTCTAAGAAGCATTAAATGTCTTAGGTAATTTTTCATTTGTAGGCGTATTTTAGTAAGTCAAAAAGCCATGGGCCAATCTCTTTCTAAAAGGAAAAACATTCCATGTCACACTTTTAAAATAAAATCCTAGGAAAACACAAACTTTAGAGTTGGTAATATCTGGTGCATGAGGGGACAATACTTTATAAATTCTACACTTCATAGATAACCTATGAAGATCTACAGCACATACTTACTGCTCTGATATAAACCATGCTTGCTTTTTTTTTTCTTCACTTCTTTTTTTAACAGTCAAGAAAGGGCTATGCAAAGACGGTGATCGAAATCAACACACCCAAAATAGACCAAGTGCCTATAGTTGATGTGATGATCAATGACTTTGGTGATCAGAACCAGAAGTTTGGATTTGAGGTCGGTCCTGTCTGCTTCCTTGGTTAAGCTTAAGACAAAATCAGATCAACAGAAATGTTGCACTTTGGTGCTATCAACCCACTTCATGCCACATGCAAGTTTTGAATAAGGATGGCATAGAAAACATGTCTTGCTGTGTATGTACGTCTTACCTAGAAAGTAATTGTTGCCCTTGTAGGGCCAGAATCACATGACTTAAACTTATTTTGCAAAGATGCTGTGGCACAGACAGACAACATAGGGCTCACTTTAGGAACACCCCCCTTTGGATTCCTTTGGTGCTGTAAAAAACAAACGACATGGTGCTCCTTCCATTACAACAAAGAGGTGTTAAAGTGTTTAATAAACTGTAATTATTCTATGTACAGTACTATACTGTTATTTCTCTGTCCATTTCCAAAACTTGCATGTGTCTGAATTGCATCTGGCTCTTATTTTATAATTACAAAACTACATTGTCGATACTGTGTATGTATTCTGAAAAAATAAAGCTGTAATTGCCAGTGAAGCCAATTTCATTTCTGATTGATTAATAATAAAATCCCTTTGTATATATTGTTGTTGAAGAGTTTTGTTATTTGAAGTCGCCAACAAAGCCTAATGTGGCAAAACTGGAAGACCTTGAGCAGCACACTCAAACAACTCTTTTCTGCTGATATCACTCTGTGATGATGAATTTCAATAATGAAAGCACCTTCCAGGATGCTGTGTTCCATGGTGCTATACCTCAGATTTTTTATTTTCTTTTCTAATTCCAGAATTTCATAAGACACCTGTACATACCTAAAATAAACAAGTTTGTATTTTTGAGTAGGGAAAATATGTAAGAAAATAAACAGCTTCTGTGTAAGCTCTGTTAAAAATCTGTGTGAAATAAATTAGTCATATAGCTTTCCTTTTTTTTTGATCTCATCTGAATTTTTTTCCATTGTGTTTATTTGGTCTACATAAATATTAAAACTGGATTCTAAACAGTTATTTATGGATTTTTGCAGTGTTTACTTAGATTTTTACGTAAGCAATGATGGATGTTTCCTTCCTGAACTGGATAATAAAAGTTTCATACAATGGTCCTATACAATATTTGCCCATCCCATTAATATGAATTATTTTTTCCTGTTATTTCACCTGAAGGCCAGGGATGCGATATGTCTAGGTCATGTGATTCTACATAGTTGCTAAGCAACATACGAGGGGACTGCTTCCTACAGAGCTGTCTTTGACCCAAACTCACAAATTGCTACTCAAACCTCACAAAAAACCAAAAAAGTTGGTTTGGCCTTCCCTCTGAACATTTTATTCAGGTAGTTGGAAGTAGAAATTATGTTTTAGCTTTACAACACAAATCCTTTTGTAATTATTTTTCATAATATATATAAGACTTGAAAAGAAATGTTTGGTTTCTATTTCTTATAAGTTGTTAAATTAAATAGTACTAGTTTCTGCTGACTCATTTCCAACTGATATTTTCTTATGCACGTTTATACATGTAAAAGTGAGATTTCAAAAGTCAACTTCTTGCTGTTCATATTTTATTTTATTTTTGAACCAAAGTTTGTAACTGTCACCTCAAAGAGGAAAATACAAATTTTATTAATAAAATCAAGTCTTGTCTACCTGGATCAGTCATTCTCTTTTTTCAGTGTCCCAAACTCATCCACTGTTATTACTGTAACTTCACTCTGCTTCCAGACCATCCAGACTCGTAAAAAAAGTAATCTTACTACATATCCTGGCAAGCACTGCGCAACAGCACTGGGAAGAGAAGTGTTAATAGAAAAGATGCTGATCTGGCCATTGGCAGTATGCAGCAGTTTCACACTGGTAATTTCACACTTAGTTTGTGTGGATTCGTAGCTGCAGCAGACCACATAATACTATCAAACACAAGATAGGAACCCAATATTCTTTCCCCAGCCACTCTCTTACAACCTACGGTGTCTGAATGCTTCACAGTCTTGTGCTTGTGGATCCCATAAGGTAGGCAAATGACCCTATTTATTGATGGGAAATGGGAGACAAGAACTAGACCAAGACCTAGAAACTACTGGAACACAAAGTTTCCAGTATCTTGTTTTAGTTAGCGGAGCCAGTACTGCTGATGGGTCCAAGCTAGAGACATATGTCACCTGGGGCCTCCTTCAAAAGGTTTATTTTTTTTTTTCATCTGCTAACTGTTCTTTATGAACTATGGTTACATCCACGATAGCTGTGAAAGCAGCTCCAATAATTTTGGCAGAGGAGCCGCTACTTTCTGGTGCTCAAGTGGGCTAGGTTAAGTTAGGTGCTGAGTTATTCAACCCTATCTAAAAAACCCCACCAAAAAAACCCACCAATTTTGGGTCAGGTGCTTCAGGGTGATTTGGGTAACAAAAAAAAAAAAAAAAAAAAAAAAAAGGGAAA
>VZSC01020207.1:311986-393794 GCA_013398225.1 Steatornis caripensis
AAAAAAAAAAAAAAAAAAAAAAAAAAGAGATGGTTGTGATTTCGCAGAGTCAGGACTAGGCTGCAGAAGAACAGTATTTCTAAGAGTGCAATGGTGTATGCAAGTAGCCAAAAGAACCCAGATCTTTTCCAGAATTAGTCAAAGTATCTCGCCACAGTTCATATCGACAACACCCCAAAGGAGGGCACGAACTTGAGTCTTCTATGCTTCTCAGGCAAGGAAGGACTCATCAGGTTTATTCTTTAGCCCTTCTTAAAGGCCTTAGCGAGGTACCTTACTATTTATCCTTGTCATGAAAGCAACTCACCACCACTAGTTACTCTAGCTCCTCTCTGTCCATTCTGTGTCAATGTGCTATTCTTGTTCTCTCAGTTTTTGATTAAAGGGGAAAAATTGCCATTATATATTATTGCCTTCAAGCAAAAATTATGCTATTGTTTTTTCCTCTCAACAGAAGTCTCATATTAGCAGTGCTTAAAAAAAAAAAAACAACCAAAAAAGAGAGCACTCTTCAGAACAGAAAGAAATTTCACATCAAAACTCAGTCATTAGCCTTTCTGTGAAATAAACTTCAGATTCTGTAGTCAAATCCTACTAGCCACAAAAACATAAAACCTTAGATTCATCATATGCTGTTATCATAAAAATACCCACTCCAAAACTATGCAAGCTAAATACCTTGCTCTATCAAGCCCATAAGAAAACAAGGATTAATATTTTTCTCACTCCATATTAAAAACGTGTAATCACAACAAGATTGAAATTGCTACATGGCATCTGGATTTTACCTCTAGAAGCTGACAAAACAGAACTTGAATGTTCTGTGGTCTTGAGGGTTCCCCCACCTCAGAGCAGTTTCTCTTGAAAGTTTGCTTTGAGCCTCTCTCTAAACATAAAAGCCATACTGGAGATGGTATATGGTTTCTTCACCGCAAACACAGATGTTGCTGTCATGTTGCATGGAAATGGAGTAAGTAGGCACACAGCAAACAGAAGCCAACAAATATTACAGATTGTGGCAATGAATAACATTGTCCAGAATAACATGGGCATACGATAGTTTTAAATGACAAGCTATGACTATAGAAGTATGAACTGTCCTGTGTGTAGGTGTAGAGTTTCTTCTCCTCTCTCTCCTTTTCTCTTTCTTATCCAGGATAGGGCAATATCAACTCATCATGACTGGCACATCGCTTGGAAAACTTCATAAAATCTAACAAAGATACTTTTTTCAGTCTAAAAGTGGGCAATCATTATGGCTAACATCAACAGTCATCTTGCAACACAAAAAGCTACCATCTGTTTCAAAAAATAAGTGCAGGTATTTGCTTAAGATTCTTCCCCTTGGGAACAGCTTTGTTAATTTTAAAATTAAGCTTCATGTGCTAAGGACTGGCAGGAGATGCCTGATTTCCTGTTACAAACGTACTCATTTTTCTGTGAATGAACATCTTCTATTGCACATGCACCAAAAATAACTTCAAAATGACAAAGACAGGATATTAAATGTCATGCCTATTATATTTATCTGGAAAGGTGTCTTATTTGTGTTCCTTTTCTAAGCACATAAATTGTCAAAGCAGCTCATTGTTAATTCAGTAAAAAGCAATGCCAAGATTACTGCAAAGGAGTAGACTGCTCTAAAGCTATTTATTCATTTTGTTTTCAATAAGGACATCGAAGATTATTACAGTGAAGAAGGCTGCAAGCATACAGATATTCAGACATGCTGCTCTGGCCAAAATTGCGCTTGTTTTTTTCTCAGCTATGTGAATGAAGGCTGTGTTCTAATGAGAGAGGATGGAGCCAAAGCTTACAATGCTACCAGGGACGTGTTTTGTCTCGGTTGCCTCAGGAGTTTTGCCAGACGTTGACATGTTTCCAGCTTCTCAAGGGTAGAGATATGTCAAAACACATCTAACTTCAGTAAGACAGGCAAGAGTTAAGAATTCAGCAGCGGGACTGGGATATAAGTGTCTTCTCTGGTCCCTGGTGCGATCTAAGATTATTTTTTTAAACATCAAAAGGACATTTTATCTAAATCTTGCTGAAGCATAAAAAAATTCTAGCTAGCACAGTGATTAAAATCCAGATGAAAATTAAAATTCAGTTCATCCAATATGCTGCCATTACACTATACACTACTAAAACATAATTTATATAAATAGGAGATGACCAAGCGATCAAGCGCCAGTCAGTAGGTTATGGTAAAATCCATAAATAAGAAGTCAATGTATCTGTTTTCTCTTCCCTTTCTTGATGGTGTGAGTTCTGTTCAAATCCAGAGTTTACACTCCAGGAAAAACCTTGAGTCTGTTACCTGACTTCCTTTCATCATCATCTGGTAATTTGCATTTTGGTGGATGATGCTGACTACTTGTTTGCCTTTCAATGTCTAGTATACATTTCACGAGTTATCACAATCTAATAGTAGCAGTAGTTTTCAATTTCCTGATTGTCAGCCATTCTACACCCAAGTGACTAACACTACTGCTTTTTCTCATACTTAGCTGGTATTTTCAGAGCAACACAAGGCTCAGCAAGGATAATCGCTCAACTTCCTTTATGTTTTAAAACAAAAAACTTCCGCTACAAACAGTGTCAATAAGCCCTCAAGAGATAATAAGAAAATGGGAAATTAATCACTTCCTAAATGATACAGTAAGCAGAATATTTGATGGGTCATTTATCATCATTTCTCCTTCTGTGTCCATTAAAGAAGACTGGATGTAAATACCTGTCAGAGCTCTCTAACAGCTTGCAAAGCCATCTTCTAATCTTGTGCTGTGGCCTTCACTTTATGCCTTAAATGGTGGTCAGTAAAATTATTTGCAAGAAGAAAACCAAACTAATTCTTCTCTAAGGAAGTCACAGAAGTTCTCTTAAACTGGATCTTCTGCTGTGTTTTCACTATAGTAAGGATGTAATGGGTAATTAAAAGAATCTTTCTGAGTGTGCAGGGCTGGGACAACAAGGCTGCCCAGAGTCCCAAGGTCACCCTAATGACCAGGAATGAAGACAGAAGCCTCCTGCTCAGTTCTCGTCTCACCCTGAAATATTCATAGCCAGAGATCTTGAAAAAGGCCTCAGCAAACCACGTGCTGCAGCAACACCGGGCCATAGTGTCACGTGGCCTGCAGATGCCCAGCCTGCAAGCTCTGTAGTCCCTTAGGATAAGTAAAAAGTAAACATTGCTAGAGCAGAGCCATAAACCTGTGTTTTTAAATGGAAAATATTAACTAAATGTTGAAATTGTGGACTAAAATCAGGATCTGACTAACAAATAACAACATTCCAATACAACTAGTGTTTCTGAAACGGAGATACTAATTTGTTAGTTGTTAGTTTCCTCAGAGTCTTGCACAGAAAGCCCAGTGAAGTCAGCTAGGGTATTATGACAGACCTGAACAACTTCCAGAGCAGGCGCTGTTTGTTACAGCACATACAGTATGTTAAATGAATGAGAAGTAGAAAGTTTTACAATAAAGCTATTTTTATTGACATAAAAGCATCTTTCAGTCAAATATTAACAAAAAATATTCTATTCATACAGTCTCTTGAGCCTATGCCACTTATTATTAGAATATCATTCCAAAGGCAGCTCAGGTAAGAAAGTAGCTCTGCTTTGTGGTCCTGTTGCCCAAATTGGCTCACAAGATAACACAGCACGATGTGAAGGCTCAGGCTCTGGAGAATGCATAAATGTATAATCTTCATAACATTCACTATTCAGTCAGTAACTTTCCGATTTGAATGTATAGGGATCACTTATCTCTTTGTTATTCTTCAGAAGGATTTTAGAAATATCTACTTTGCTCTAGGCATGCATGCTTGCTCAATGCACAGATATTAAGATCAAAGCTGTTTATTGTCAAAGGGCTAAAAATGGGGTTTTAAATAGTAAAAAATTCCACGGTACTCTCATTTCTGAACAGAACAATGTTTCGCCTGCCCACCTCTCCCCTTTTTTTAATTGTGATGTTTCCATTTGAAATTATAAGGTGTTTTTGTTCAAACTGACTGAAAATATTTCACTGGTAGGAGGAAGTCCACTGGTATGCACACTATGATTGTCTCCCTGTGTGCTGGGGGACAGATGAGCACAATACTGGCAGTTGAATAAAAGCATCAGTATAAAAGAAACGCACAATAAAACCAAGTAGAAATATGTCTCAGCATACAAAAGAAAGGAGAAAAACGTAGCAGAATAAAGGAAATAAGGAAGCAATGGGGAAATATGTGGGAAAAGGATGATGGGAGCAGAACTTTGCTCCCTCATCTCCTCAGCCCAGGGCAGGAGGGTGAGGAGGTTTTATGGCCCAGTCGGGGAGCATCCCATGTGATTGCTGGTATACAGTAGTGGTCAAGGCTTGTTTCTCACAGTCACTGCACAGTGTGGGGGCGCACCAGGCCCCTAGTTAGGAGGCAGCAGCAAAACTGGTTTGTAAAAACCTCCCCCAAAAGGAGTAGCAAGGGCCGCAGGTCTCTGTGTGAAACACAGTGCCGCTAATACTCGCAGCACTGGCTGCAGCCACATCCCTGCCCCTTGCTCTCCCTTCTCTCCCTTTCCAAGCACACCTATAAACAGACATTCCTGAAGTTGCTTCCTCTGCACGAGCTCTATTCTCGTGAGCAGCCACATTTTATTGTGGCACTGAAAAGTAAAGGACATCTGAAAAGAGGGATGAGAGGCTTAACTTTTAAGGTCAGGTACTTGAAGGAGGTAGAACGGATGATGGGGGAGGGTGAGCAAGATAGGAAATCAATATACAGCTGCCAAACTCGCAAAACATAAAGCCTGTCTGGGCCATCCAGACCATCCAGGTTAGGAGTAGGCAATGACAAGGGCTGCTCAGTTTGCGTCCTTTTCCTACCACAGAGAAGCATACAGGTTAGGCAGTGCTATGGTCCTCATGAGGACTGTCTCTGCAACAAAAGTCAGATGAAAACAATCCACATTGATGACCCTGTGAAACCTCCCTCTGCAGATCAAAGTTGGTCTATTTCATTTTCTAAACACATTAACCTCAAAACAAAGCCACAGTATCTTGAGAAACCACATTTGAGCTACTGTCACATCTTTCCATTACAATCCTTCTGGAGAAAGCAATAAAAAACCTAAACCAAAGAGACAGTAATCATGAACTGATGGTACCTGAAAAGTTTCCTAAGTGATTCTTGATTACTTCAAGACATTATGCAGTTTTGCATGTATGCATTCATGTTTCATGTTTTGCATAATATTTCTGATGACTGTATGCACAAGTGTACCACGTAGAAACAGCAGCTAGCCAGTGTGATTACTCATTAAATTTAATGAGTAGGTTAGAATTATGTACTATAAAACTAAGATGAAAGCAAAATCACAAATTTGAAAGCCAACTAAGGGCCAAAACATATGCAAGCACAGTCAGCTAATACTCTCTTAATATGCACAACGATAAATACTTCATATAGATATACAGCAAATTCAAATGCACGTTACCCAAGTGGAACTCAGCTGTGATGGTGTATGAAATGACACATTTAACTCTAATTAGACGCATAACTCGGAGGAAGCAAAACCACCAAAGTACTTCAGTGCTCTCTGGCTCTTACAACACTGGAACGTTTCCATTACATGAGTAGTGCTAGCCAGACAGCGTTCAGCCCTGCTCTGTTTAAGCACACTGAAGGAACGCAGAGCTCAATGCATGCTTTCAAATCTCTCTGAATAAACGTGGGCCAACTCCCACATGCAGAGGAGCGGGCCGTAACAAGGCAAAGAGCAGAAAAGGGTAAAGCCCAGAGCCTGCGACTAGTACGCATGTCAAAAGAGGGTTACAGAGGGAGATGACCAAGTACAGCTGAGAAATACTTACACTAAAGCCCTCTTTCAACAGGTGGCAATATCACAGAACGGTAGGTGTTGGAAGGGACCTCTGGAGATCATCCAGTCCAACCCCCCTGCTAAAGCAGGTTAGCCTAGAGCAGGTTGCACAGGAATGCATCCAGGCGGGTTTTGAATATCTCCAGAGAAGGAGACTCCACAACCTCTCTGGGCAGCCTGTGCCAGTGCTCTGTCACCCTCACAGTAAAGAAGTTCCTCCTCATGTTCAGGTGGAACTTCCTGTGTTCCAGTTTGTGCCCGTTGCCCCTTGTCCTGTCGCTGGGCACCACTGAGAAGAGTCTGACCCCATCCTCTTGTCACCCACCCTTTAGATATTTGTAAGCATCGATGAGATCCCCTGTCAGCCTTCTCCAGGCTAGACAGACCCCCAGTAGGGACACATATCTGGATGGGTTTTCTGGGGAAAACTTCCACCTCCACCAGGGAGGGAGTTCGGGTTCAAACTGACAGGGAGTTCGTCGTGGTCCATGCCGCCAGTGGCTTTGCCTCGGCTCCGACAGCTGGGGGGAAGCAGCGCTCACGCTTCCCTCCCGGGCTGGAGCTCGGCACCATTAAGGGCGCGCGGAGCGGTCTGAGCAGCCCGCAGCTGACAGAACGACGAGCCCGAAACGACTGGGCTCAAACGCCTGCAGAATTCTCCGTACGTGGAGAAAACACTGAAACTAACCACCGGTCCCTGCCAGCCGGCAGCCGCCCGCCACCAGCCGAGGGGAGCCCGGTTTCACAGCGACCTCGCCCTGCTCCTCTCAGCGACGGCCGGGCCAGGGTACCGCGCAGGCGCGGGACAGCGGCGAGGGATCGGCAGCTGCGGCGGTGGCGCCGTTAGGACCGTTAGGGCAGCCCGCCGCAGTGCGGCGGCGCGTGGCTGCCCGTGAGAGGGCGCGTGGTCCTGGCGTGTTTCACGGCGCTTACGTGGAGAGCGCTGTGCTCAACTGAGGGGTCGCTGTTTTAAAGCTTGTAAGGCAATTTCTGAGTCCGTGTGCGTGCATGAGACAGGCATATCTTTGCTTATCTCTAGGCACAAAAATTTTTAAAGTTTTTTTCTCCCCTCAATTGTCATTTGCCCTAAAAACATCCTGTTAGGAACGTACCAGTCACAGAGCTACAGATTTTTGTATCTCTGCATGTGGAACAGGTAGATTCAAGTTTAGTTATTACCTCTGCAGAGGCATAAGTAAGGTGGGAAAAGAAACCCCACCAAGAATCTTGCCGCCTTCAACACGTGAACCCATTGCATGTCCTCTGGATCCCTGCCTGGGGTTTACTGAGGGCCCTGCAACCTCCCACCCTTGTTTTCTTCCCTCATGCCATGCAAATACATCCAACCTGAGGATTATTCTCTGAACAGCTGGATGTAAGCAACCTGAAGCGAGAAACCTATTTAAAGAGTGAAGGGAAGAAAAGGGGGTGTTTGTTTTCTTTACCTGGGTGTTTCTGTAGTAGAAAGGCCTGCACAGTTCTGCAAAACCTCAGCAGCTGTGGGACTTCTGAGAGCAGGTACGTAAACACAATATTTAAACAACTCTATAAACTAACTAGAGATTTGTGTAACTAGTTTTGAAACACCATTTAAAGTTTTTACACTGAAAACTCTCCCATTGAGACGCGAGTTGTATTAAGCAGCTTTGTGGTGGATGTGGTAGCTCCTCTTTTCGTGTAATCTCTTCTTTTGAAATCTTTGATTGAGAAGTAAGCCACATTCAGGGTTTTGTGGTTGAGCCTGAGAGCTTCCTTCAGTAAACTTCTTCTTAAATTAATTGCTGCTGGAGCTCATCACCCCTAATAATGTTTTCAGAATCTTTCCCCTGTTACCTTAATCTGTCAGGTTAAATTCATCTTTTTGACATGAAACCCATTAAACACTGTAAAAGAGAAGTACTAGCTTCATTACTCAAAAGGGAGAAGAAGCACACACTGCAGTTACTGCCCAGAGGTTTGCTTGTGCACTTGCTAAAATCTAATGACATTTCATCACAACGTTTAAGATAAATGGTTGGAAATAAGTAATGCTTTTGTCCACAGTCCACCACCTTTAAGGACCATAGCAATGATGCTTCCACATTCACAGTTTTAGGATGGTTCTTTGTAACACATACAACAACGTAAGAGACCTGCACAAGTCCTACACATAGCCAAGTTACAGTTGTGGTCTAGCCTGCGCTCTCTTCCCCTCAGTTCTCCTTAGCTATGTATTGGCTTGGGCTGAGGGCGTCCTAGGCAAAGAAATGGAATGATAATTCTTGCACAAAGTATTCAGCTGCCAGGAAGGCAGGTAGGTCTTGTAAATTATATCATTCCTGAGAAGGGAAGAACACTAGACCATAGTAATTCTTAAACTAACACAGCTGGAAACCATGCATTCTCCTTGTTACCACTGTTCCTATCTGGATTGCAAAAAACCCAAAAAAGTCTTACCCTTAATGACAGAGGATCCAATTATTCAGGAAATGTAGGGACACATTTGAAACACCTAGAGATGAAAGGAGGGAAAGGTTAAGATAGTTTTGAGCTGTATCCTTCCTGAAAATAAATGCAAATTCTCTCTTGGATGCTTTCAGAACATCTGAAAAAAGAACCAAAAAGGGAAAAAACCCCCTTAATTTTCTGTGTATGCTTTCATGAAACCACTATTGAATGGAAAAACATCGCTTGTGCAATAAATATAAAGCTTGATGTATCTTACAGGTCTCCAAAAGTTTTAAAGTAAAACCAAAAGAACTGTTTCAGTAGGCTTAGGTTTCTTGCACATATGTGCAATACATTTAATTTTTCAGCTTATTAAAAGCTTTTAGTGATGCTTGGAAAAAAAATGTCCCTTCAGTCAGTAACTCATCATAAGCATATGCCAGTATAAAACATATAAAAGATATTTTTATAGAAGTGACTCACATTAATAGATGTTCTTACGACGATAAAAATACATTCACTTTCCACTGTGTTGATATCAACTACTTATAAAGACTTTTGATACAATTTAACATCATTTCCATCTTGTGTGATGGTGTCAAACCAAGACTGCAGAGATCCACTAAAGGCTGATACCAGGGTAAGTGAAAGGGGAATCGCAGCCATTCTGCTTATTCTGACTGCCATTACAGTAATGTGATCAGTACCTTGACAGACGCTAAGAAGAATCATTTTGCTGATTGACTTTTCTTCAAACCTAAGGCTGTGGGCAATCAAAGAAAATGCGAACATCTGGCTGAGCTTTTGATTACCATGCTCACTGATATAGTGCACCCAAATAAGCAACAATTAGTCAGTACAGCTTGCGTGAAAAAAAAAAAATCAAGTTAATTCAAATTAAGTCAGGATAAATTGAATCCAATTGGCATTCATGCATATTTGTATGCATAGGTTAAATAAGCTTCTTCTGCACTACATTACTCTTTATTTGCAAGCAAAACACATGCAAAGTTTTGGGTTTTAAGTAAATATTTTCAAAAACTTTTTGACTTCTTAAAGCCAAACTTCTGGGGAAAATCTGTGTTCTTCAGAAGGGCATTTCAAACTTACAAAGATAAAAATTTGTTGGCTTTCTCAAGTTCATATTTCTCACTTGCTAATAAATGCTATAAGCATTTTGTCAGTAACATTTACAATAACACCTGACTGGTGTTTGGGTAAACTTAATAGCTAAGAAGGTGGTCAAGATAGTTACCAGATTGTAGTAAGAAAGCAAAGTCCTAAAACTGAAGACTAATTTCCTCATGTTTTCACTTGATTCTGCATGTAGAACCCTGGGAATATATGTTTTCTTATCAAGAAACTAGCATTCCTGTTTGGATCCTATTTATTGCAACAGTAAGGTATTTTGCATGAGAATGTGAGATTAAAACTAAGCAAAGACAAAAAACAAAGCTGAACATGTGTACTTGATTTTTTAAAAAGAAAATTTTAGAAAAATAAAATAAATTTTATGTTTTAAATTCTAGCTCCTTACAATAAATAAATTTTAGTCTTTGCTTGGCAGACATAGGTATCAGTATTTCCAAGTTAAACTTATAGAATTTTATTTGTAACTCGGGGTTGGAAATCTGTTCTTGCTAGCAAAATAGTGACACACTCTCCAAAGGAGATGCTATCAGTGCTTAACTAACTAGAGGTAAAATTTACTGTAATCTCGTATAAAGCCCAATTAGCTCAATCTGATGCTATTACAAAATCCCAGGAATTGTTTGCAGCACACTCAGATGTATTCACCTAAAGCCTAATGCAAAACTGTTTTTCACAACCACGTGATGGGAAAGGGTCACACGCGCAGCCCTAGCGGCAGCATTGCTTGTGGGGTGGTTACCTCCCTCTGCCCATGGCCCTGAGTTCCTAGTATCATCAGAGCCAGGTTGCTTCAGAGCTTTGCTGGGAATATTTAAAATGCAGATACAACAGATGAAGGACCATGTCAGAGGAGAAGGTTGGGTGAGTCAGTCTGTGAGCATGGGGCTCGACGTGCTGCGTTATCAGCTGCCACAGGTGCAGTGAGCATGGCCTAGCAGCTGTTACTTTCTTTTATCAGAGGGTCCACTTTGTTTTGGAGCCAAGAAATAGGCTTTTGCTATTCATTGAGTCCTGTGAATATTAGGAATCCAACACCCTTGAGAACAATCAGGTCAATTAATTAGAAAACTGTTACTGTGCTGCCTTCATAAATCAGAGGATTAGCTTGTGATCCTTAACTTCAAACAGCCTTTAAGCTGCTGTTTTCTTGAAGTTCTCTCCTTTAAAATACTAACCCCTCTTACACATCCATCTTCTGATTCAGAGGTTAAGAGGTCTTCTATTAGCATTACCGTTAGAAATATATTTGATGAAAAAATCCCTTAGTCTAATGATATGGTCCAGTTGCTGTCAGGTGCACTGGCCCTGTACAAATGCTACTGAAAAATCAATACTAATCCTTTAGTGCCTTCAAAGAATGTGGAATTGGGGCCATAATGATAGTGATTGTCTCCAGCAAATGACTGTTCAGTGATCATTCTGCAGTGGCCTGGAAGTCCAAATTCCCACCAATAACTTTCAAAACTGACCCATGCTAGGAAATGTAAAATCATCCCTAGCAAACAGGCCAGTAGCTGCACTTTTTGGTGAGTCAAGTACCAACTTATTTACTGATTTGCTTCCTCGTTATTGGCCTAAGGTTTTGGACAAGAAAATCTGCTAAAAAAAAGTAAGTTCCAAAACAGTAGTTCAGCATTTCAGACATGTTCAGCACACAAAGGAGTACTATGCACCACAAAAGAATCAGATGGCAGCTCCTCACTTTGCCTGTTTTATTTGGGGATTTGAAAGTAGACTAAGGAGAATAGATTTTCAAAGACTGTGGTTGTATAGAAAAAAATAATTTCAAATCATAAGCAGCATTCATAGTTATGGTCTGTCGCGGGGGAGAGTGGTTAAGGTTTAACGGTCGCTCAAAGAATCACCACCAAAGATATGAGGGAAAGGTGATTTTTAATATGAGTTTGTAAAAAAGCGTGACTTTACAGAATTCGATGGCAAGATTCACTCTATTACTTACTGTGTGAAGGGATTGTGAAAGGGAATTGGGTCAGAGTGCAGGTGCAACTGCAACTAAGCAGAGCTTAGGTGCAACTGTCACAGTGAATGGCGGGGGGGCACAGAGAGAAGTGATTTTACAGTGGTTGGACAGGGAAACTGAGTCAGGGTCGAGTTGGAGTGATGTATACAGGGTTTAGGGAAAAGGGTATAAGAAGTGCCCTCCCGTTGAGTCATGAGGTTCAGAGTGGACCCCCTTGCTTTCTAAACTCCTTCTCAGAGGAGTCTAGGTGCGGCTGAATCCACTCCTAGTCCCAGACTTGGTCAACGGTTTATAACTAAAGGAGTGTAGTGTTGGGATTTCAGTGAAAGTGATTTAACATGTAAGTATGGGTCTCATAACAATCAACAGTAACAATAAATGATATCTTAACACTACTGAAGTAAATAACAAACTAAATTAGTAATTAGCAATACTTATTCAATAATCAATAATCAGCAGTTATGACAACTTAGTTAACGATTTGAAGCTTCCTAACTTAAAACACATGTATACACACACATACAGACACACACACACACACAGATATAGAGGTTAACCTTTGTTTAAGATGTTAAATTTGGTACCCAATATCCTTCGAAAATCACACAGGGTCAGGAAATAGTGAGCTACACACTATTTCATCCTGTGAAAATACTTCGCGAAAATCTAAACGCAGTGACTTACTCACTTTTTCCTTCGCTGGCGTCTGTCAGTGAAGGATCCAAATACCTCGCGGAACCTCGCGAAAACTGCTCTGAGAGGCGTCCCAGCTCAGAGGGAGATACACGGTCACAGCCTGCTGTGGTCCCGGAGAGCTCAAAGGGTCTCGCTTTAGAACCATTATTTATAGAATCGCAAGATGATTGACTTTGGTCAATGTTATCATTTCGTGGCCATAAGTCTTGTCAGATAATTAGTCTTGGCATCTCTCAGATGTGGGCTGCGACCCATGCAGGAGAAGATTTAGGTACGTTTCCTGGGTAACAGGAGTTCTGGAGATGGTCAGGGAGCGCCTGATCACTTCAACTCACTGTGATTGCAGCAGGAGTTCCAGGTGCAGTTAGGGAGTGCCTAATTGTCCCAACTCGCTGTGCTCATCCCGGGACAAAGAGGTACCTTATTACTTCATATCTTGGCTCACTGCACCAACAGGCAGGGTCCTAGAGTGCCCAATTATCCCAGCACTTTGTTCTCATATGGTGCTGAATGATCTGACATTGCAATGTGGCTTGTTAGTAGGGGGAAGCAGGGCCTACACCACAACATGGTCTCATATTTATTCTCTGGGTAAAGCAGCCTGCTTGCTTGGAATCAGTAGCTGGAACAGGAGAATATTTAGCTAAGTTTGAAGTAGTGTGGCAATTACTTTATTGATAAGACTCTGAATATAATATATTACATGGACCATTTTTTAATGCATTTGCAGCAGCATATGATTAATGAACACAAAATATCAAAATGTGTTTGAAATTTCTTTTTTTCAAAGCTAACGTTGATTTTTACTGTGACACAAACCAGTACTGATTGTGCGCTCTCAAATCTACATCAGTGAGAAAAACAATCTGAATGTGACAGTCTTCCATTTATTGACACGTATGCAAACACTTCATTAAATAGTACGTCCCTTTCTAGCTACCATTGATTTTCTTCTGCATGTTTATCAATAAGTTGCGGTATATAAGGTGTTAGCCATCAGATATAGCAGTTTATTACTTCTGATTAAAATAAAGAATTTCATATGAAAATTTCCTCATTGGTGGCTGAAACTTTTCTGTTAGACTTTTATGTAAATAAAGGTCACTAAAAATTAGAACACAACTCTACAGAAATGGTGAATGTACTTTTCAAAAATTGTTGTTGCAATGAGTTAGTTTATGATATGAGTTATCATCTGTCAGAGAATCAAACTTGTAAAGGTTTCCAGAGCATATCCTAAAAGGTAACATTTGTTGTGACTGGAGTAAAAGGAGTTCATGTTACATCTTTAATGCCATTTGTTTTAAATGATTAACATTCTCAGGATCTGAATAATGATCTGTGCTCACTGCCAAACTGACAAAAAGTTCCAGTCATGGTTACAAGGGTCTTATCACTTCTAGTATTTGTACTTTATACACAATACAAGAAGCTAGTTAAAACGAATAGCAAGTACTGTCAATGTGCCACAGAAAGCGGTCCAATGTACTTCCTATAGACTTGTTGTCTTGAATTATTTGCCCATTCTCAAAGATACACAAAGGAGTGGTTTTCAGTATCTCTTATGTTTGCTAAAAGATCAGGCTTTTCTTAAATTCTGCTCCTTGGTTGAATCAATGCTTGCCCAACACATACAATTCACTGTCAAAAATGAAAGTGATGACAAAAGTCCTCTCTCTCCATGGAATTCTTGGAAAATGAGTGTCCCAGCTTTGGTAAGAAAGTTCTTGGGATACATAATAGACATCGTTGCTACGTTTATGCTTCACGTTATCAAGACTTGAGTTAAAATATTGGAAAAAAATTGTCTATACACATACATAGATCTACTCCCAGTGATGTCGCTTGCTAGAAGATCCAATGAAGTAATGAAATAATAAGAAAAATATCTTTGGAAATAAAAAGTCAGTGATGGTTTTGTGTGTTAGCAGTAGAAGTACAAAATAAAGGTCAGATAACTCCCAACTGTTTTTTTAATGCTGCCTTGGATTTAATGTGTTTTTATTTCAACTATTTCTCAGGTACTAAACTTTGTTTCCTACTAGCATCCCTCCAAATCAACTGTCTTAGCAGGTTTTAAAAAACAAAAACCTTTGTGCAGACATGCTGTACCACCATGTTGAACTCTACTGCTTCATTAACCATGATAAAATCATTATCATCATTTTTTCTTTGTGCATAATATAGTGTGTGTATGAATGTTTGTTGCAACTGTAAGTATATTGTGCCGTCTAGCAGCTGACAGTTTAAGTTATGCAATGCATAAGGATTAGACTAGAGAAAATCTTACTGTAATTTCAAAGCCAGTTTCATTGAAAACAGTCCTTGAACTGGCCACTCTCTGACATCTGTTCTTATAGGACATTCTGGTAGCTTTGGTTTTATTTCAGAGTATTTAAGGAACAAATGTTCTGCCCAAATATATTCTTTGCAATAGGCATATGTTAGTGAAATAAATTAGACTAAGTACCTACCCAGGAGTAAAATTAGGTTTTACAGGCGTGAGTGCTACCAGAGCTATCAGACTCAGGGAACCCTTTACCATGGAGATCTTAGTGATATGGTAATAATATGGTACCATAAGCAAGCTGTTGGCTGAATCAGCCAAGTCCATCTCGACTGTATGTTAGTCATTTTTTTCCTCATAAGCTGATTTCAGGCCATTAAGACAGCCATTTTGCTTCGCAGCGTGTATAGCCATTACATTTTCCTCCATTCATTTGTCTTAATTCAAAGTAGCACTCAACCACCTTGGTGCTTATTACCGTTAACAGGAATGTGGTCTACCTTAATACAGTGTCAAATGAAATCAGAGTCCTGTGGATGACAGCAAGAGAAACTGCATCAGCGTGTGCAACGCTATCATGTAGATGAGAAATATAAATGGGGGATGAAATGCAATTTAAGCGAACATTCAGATGGAAAATAAATATGCCACTGCAGGCAAACAATTTCTGAAGCAGCTGCATATGAATCCTCCTTCACTAGTAATTCTTCTTATGAGATTCAAAATCAGAAGAAATCAGAATTGTTAAGCAATCAGGAAATAGTAGATATTTTCACTGAAAGTGGTTCTATTATAATGAAATCCTTATCTTTCACTGACAAGACAAGCATTATAAAACATACTGCGTTAACTGCATGAGCATCCTAAAAGCTTGCATATTAAAGCTGTTCATTTGGCAGAGAGACTAATAGGCCTAAAAGCTTTCTAGCTCATTTTAACACCTTCTGTTTTTCTCGTTAATGCTGGCACTGATGTTCAGTTATTATTGTAGGAGCTGATCATATTTACAAAACCTTGCTACTTTTCCTCTTTAGAGGCCACATCTGAGTCACTTTTGAATATCTAGCAGATGTTCAAGATAGTTCTTGGAAAGATGCAACAGAGCCTTTAAACACAAGGCCATTTGAAGCATCTCTACAATCTCTAGCTACTGTGCCTAAAAAGGAAAACTTTTCGTGAAGATACGGCCTCATATAAGTACCAGCTTCTGGCTTTATCCTCTGAATCAGCTTGTGCTGATCATTGAGGAGTTAGGATCCTAGACTACACAAATCCCATACAGCATTATGAAGTCTGTATGTTAAATTTGTCCCCAGTACTTATCTTGCGAAACATTGCCAGTGCTGCTTTTGACATTACAGGCTTCTTTTAGTACCAGTCCTTGGCTTCCAACCTTTGGTAGAAGAAGAAATGCGGCTACTGAGGCCTAAGAGTATGAATGAGAGAGGAAGTTTTGCCTTTTACAGCACCGAGCTTAATAAGTTTAAAAATGCACACTCAAGAAAATACAGTAATCTGACTGAATATTCCTCGTATCTCTAAAGAATCAACGTTTATCGGCATCTCAGGTTTGCTTCTCTGCTCTTATATACAATGAATTCATGGCGTCTGTGCATGGATAACAAGGTCAATGCTCTTTTGGCAGCAAAGTGGTTTGTCACTGTGCAGCAGCAGATGGGCTCGAGAAGTCAAAGGACCTGCTAAGATCAGATGGGATGCAGGTGTATTTTAGAAACACTTGTCATTTTCATTTTCTCTGAAATACATTAAAAAGTAAAAATGTCTCTAGGAAAAGAAACATCTTTATTAAGAGTGGATGCCTATATGCACTCCTTTCCTTTCTGTGTGCCTTACTCTCCAGCATTAGCCACAGAGGAGTTCATAAGATGCTCAAAGTGGGCTTCACAAGAACATGCATAAGCAGCGGGTAGGCTAGAAGAAATTACTCTTCTCTCACTGACATAGCAGTCAGATATGTGTACATGGAGATGATTGCAGATACAGAGCTGAGAGTAACAAAGAGAGGTGCTACCCAAACTCACAATGCCCCAATCCAGCATCTGTGTCAAATGACAACTAGTTCCCCACCAGAGAGAGAGAGACTAGTCTTGGCTACAACAACCACAACTTGTGATTTTGTGACTAAGCAACATTGTCCACTAGATGATACCTCTATGTCCTTGTACGATAACTAAGCTCTTATAGTCTATGTTTCTGGTGCTAACAGACCTCTTTCCTAGCTTTTTTTATATTGCCAGCTTTGGAACCAGCTGTCTCTCTGAGAGCTTCTCAACTCTCTTCCCTACCCACCCCTCCACACCCCTTTCTAGAAATATATTCCCCAGTATTCTTATTTGTTGTTTTGATCCCAAGATGAGACTACATAAATGAAATCTAATCTGCTAAACTGCAAACTGCTAATACAATTGGTTTTTTCTATGTATGTCTATATGTACCCACCTTTTTAGATTCCCTGACCAATGAATGTTACCGATGGCTCACTCTAGTACTGGCACTGGAGCTACAACTCTTGAGTGTCCTGGCCTATTCTGCTCTCTGAGGAGAGAGGAAAAACATCAACCTGACATCCCACTACCCTTGTAATCTCACCAAATCAGGAGCAAGTTCATGCAGGATAGCATGCTCTGATTCTGTCAGCATTTACACTTAAGGCAAAAATGGGGCTGGCTCTGATGACTAGTGGTACAACGATGCTAATGTATAAAACTCTGTTTCAATTAAAAAAAACCCCACATTTATTTTAGAACGTCAAACAAAATTATAATCAGAAATCTGAAACCCCTTTTTGTTCTTCCCAGATTAGATTACACACAGATCATTACAGCTGTCATTTTATAGATGTGTGGAAAAAGACATATGACTGACCTTCAGATTAGCCCTCAGCTTGACAGACTAGATCAACGTATTATCCAGGCCTGTATTTCTCATTCTGTTTCAACGGTCAAATAGAATTTTTTTTGTTTATGATATATAAGAACTCTCCGATAACAACAGAAAATAAGATGCATGCAGCCAGTTTGCAATGTACCTGTTCTCAAAATTCTCTTATTTTTTTTAAAGAACGGCAAGTTTCCAAGCTGCTTGAATGAATAATATCTTCATTTCTCAAAGGCAGACTAGGGTATTCTTAATGAAGTAAAATGAAGTAATGCTTCTTATTAAATGGGGAGCTGATTTATTTTAATATATGTCATTCAATTATGTAAATAGTTACTAGGATTTTACAGCCTTCACATACCAAAATGACTGTTTACAGTGTTTCCTGGAGGACACAGAGTTGCCATTAGTTACAGATTAAAGACCATTGAGTTCTCTGTGTGGGAAGATCATAGGAGGTCTCAGATCACAGGGAGTCTCAGCTTCAACAAAAATGTAAACCAGAGACAGAAACTTTTGGACACAGACTCTATAACTGAACAGCAAAAAAAAGCACCCAAGTAGTTTGGCACCACTTGATGAAGCCCATCTTGGTTCCAATGGTGTGTTAGAAAAAAGTCTTGACTGGAAGTTTCTCCTATTTTGTCGTTATGGTTATAAAATGATTGAGAAATTGTAAAAGTGTCTTAAGCTACGTGTCCAGATGGTCAGGATTCTAACAAATGAAGTAATTTTAAATCCAGAGTACCTTACAAAGACGTGAATGTCATTGAGATTACCTTATTGTGAACACAGGTAAGGAGTGGGTTTCTGACATCATTCGTATGCCTTAATAGTCTGGCATTCATTGTCATAAAATAAGTCAGCCATATACACTCCTTTGTTGAAGTACATAAGTTTTGGGAATGAACACATGCTATGAGGAGGTGTCCTTAGGCCACCAGTAATTAGTTCCCATAAGAATACTGTACCCACGAGACACAGTTAGGATTAGTTAATGTACTGCACTTTGAAGATGCAAGAAGATTTCAAAGAGCTAATTGGTACTAGATTATCCATTATACTGGGATTTCTGTATTACCATTTTCAACTGTCTTACTCTAAATATAAAGTGATAAATAGATATTCAGACCAATTTGTAAGTTATTTTTGGCAACTATTTAGTTACTGCTTCTATTACTTGAAAACACAAAATACAAGTTTTCACTATGAATGTCACTTGCATGTAAGGAAAGAAAAGCTTGTTTTCCATTTAGAAAGGACCCTGAAAATCTGTTCATTTTCCTTTTTTCCACTTGTTTACTCCCTAAAAAGGCTTGTGCTCTGTATAAAAGAACAGAATTCTTAGAAGTAACTAATTTTTTCTTCCCTGATTATATTGCAGGATTACCTGAAAGAAAAAAAAGCCAACAACTACGACAGGTGGTGTCAGCTTTTTGGTAACAGGACAACAGAACTGAAACGTAAGCAGCAAGAGGCTTTTTTCCCCTCCAAAAGCTCAAGATTAATATGAATTTGATAATAGAAAAACAAGTTGAAGGAGAGTCACATAGACATCAGAAAAAACTTTTTTTCAAGGAAGGTAACACTGCACAGGGACAGGTTGCTCAGCGGGAACACCTTGGAATTGTTCAAGACAGCAAAACAAGGCTGGACCAAGTTCTAGTAATAGTACCACCTCCAGCTGGGGCCTGGATTAGGTGACTCCTGGAAGTCCCTTCCAAGCAATAGTTCTGTGATTGGTGACCTCCCACTGCAATTTTTGAAAGTACCCAAGAATCATCCAGTAGAAGAAATTATAGGGCCTTAGTAAAAAAATTAAATATGGTAAACCCCCCAAATATAGAAATAAACCCAAATACTGCAACACTAAGGCAAAAAAAGAGGAGATTCAAATAAGGAAACATATGCAGTCCTCAAAGTTACATTATAATTTCAGTATTTCTATTGAATTCTACAGACCAAATGGAAGCAAAGAAGGGACTCACAATCCTTTTTTCCTTGCAAGTCACCTTAACAGAAATCAGATACATTTACTTTATCACAGCAAAAGCCTGTGCACAGATTAAGTGTTTAATAAAAGGGACCCACATCAACTGTCATCTGCATTTGGAAAATAATAATGTAATTTTATATAATAGGATTTTTTTAAGGATAAGTATTATCACGTTAACATACTTTTTCTCCATTTGAGCTTTTCCCCCCCAAAATTTCACCCTCAAGCCTTCAAGCTATAACAAGAAATTTTATTTCTCCTATTCCAGCACCTTTTATATTAAGACATTCAGCTCAAGTCTTCAAGCTGACAGGGTTTGTAACTGGTTGGATAGGCTGCCTGTTCTGCACGTAAAATTTTAAAATATATTAAATTCTTCTCTAATACTTGGGTCAGTGTACTCCCAGCAGGCTGAGAAAATGATACTTCGGCAGCCTAAGAGCACACCTTGATGTAGACAAGCATGAAACCCAGCTTTCCTCTCTCATAAGCACATGCGCCACCAGCTTATAAGCATGGTCTACTTTAACAAATAAATAGATCACGAGTCTACCACAGTTCCAGCTACAGCAATTCCAAGGGACTTGGTTTCAGTGTAGGAGGAAGAATTGGCTCAGGCTGCAACTGTTCTTATTTTTAAAATCTGGAGATTTATGGTGCAACTTGTGTACTGGCCAATATCGAAGTCATCGCATATGTAGCAATAATCTTGTTCTTGCACGGGGATTTTCCCATATGTTTGGACTAGAACCTCAAAGAGAATGGTGTTTGAATCATAGTGATTTCACTTTGAAACAATAAAATGGGAGCTGTATTAACCAAGTTCAGAATTCAGTGACTATATCAATTCCCTACATGAAACAAGTGACCATCTGCTCCACTTGTCCATAAGCAATACTAACATCTTCCCTTGCCTCCCTGTTTCCTCCTCTTTAGCTTTAAATCCTTCTTCATACCACTATGCGCATATTTTTAATTTATGTCTTCGAAATTACCACTTGGCTGCTTGTCTCATCAACATACGGCAGCTCTGCTGGCTGGTGGCACAGATCTCATATCTGGGGACCGATTATGTACCATCTTGTAGCTGGCACAGTTATTTACATGTCTTAAAGGCAATTACAAAATATCGCCACCTCAGAATATCCTCATCAAAGAAAAAGTTTTATTCAGATCTACTTAAAGCACTTGATCTTAATTTTTTTCACTCTGTAGTGGGTCATAATTTCAAAAGTTAAAATAAAGCTTGATGCTAAGCCTGGCATTATCATTCTAATCCTCCCATTCTGATCTTGAATCTTTCATCCAATCTGGAAATTTCTCTTATATTCAAAAGTAGAGATTTCTGAGATGAAAAAACCCACTAAATACTTACAATTTTTACCCTTAAAAAGAAAAAAGAGGAAATGTACATTTCTTCTCTTCATTTATTTGGGATACTGGCTTCACTCGTTCAGATGCCCGGTGAGAAAAGTGTCCTCTTGAGAACAAAATCTAAGGATGTTTCTGAGCTTGGAGGATGTTTCTTGCCAAACTTTGAGTCTCTAGTGATCATCTCACAGCTGTTCAATAATGATGCTGGGTTTTGTATAGATGTGTAAAGTCCTTCATGTACATAAGCCAAGAAACAATGAAGAGCTGCTCATCTGAGCTTTTCTAATTGTTCTTATACCAGCAGCTTAGGAATTCTTGCAGATGGGTTTGTCATAATACTTTGTTGGCATTTTTTGTAACAATTGCCTCTTCAAGCTAAGCAAACCCTAGAGAAAAATAAAGCTGTGGTGAATACGGATGCAATGTTAATTACGCACACTCTAAATGTGAATATTTTAGTAAGAAAAAAATAATAATAGTGTATTGACATGTCAAGCAGCCAGGAAATCTTTTGAAAATCAAATTTTATTTCCCTGAAAATTTGCCTCTGCATTAGACTATATGGAGCTGAAATGCTAGGCAGCAAATTAAAGGCAAGGGCTTTGTGTGTGCACCTATGCATTATTGCTCTGGTGATGACGTTTAACTCAGCTGCCCTTTGGGTAGACTGCAGAATTTGGACAAATGTACAATCTTACTGGTAATGTCTAGGCTCTAAAATCCTACAATAGAGAGTATTAGCAGCAGTCTTCTGGCAGAGATTTCCTAATTGGGCAGCCCAAGTTAATTAGTAAAGACATAGTATGCTGCTGTCTGTCTCACATGTGTAAGCAAAACAAAGGAAATAACATCAGCAACAGATGTACTTTGCTATGTTCTACTACTTTGAAGAATGCCAAACTATCTGTATATAAGAACTGGTTAGAGAAACTCATGTGAGTTCCTCTGCGGAAAAAAGCAGTTAATGAAAACAAAAGATAAATGAAAACAACTGGTTACACTACAATATTGTCTCTGAAGACATCTGATATTGTTGTCCTCAAGTAACTAGCAGTGCTAATATGTAATGTTTAAACTAATCCTGTCTCAGAGGTGAGGTCTGGAGGTAGATACAGAGATTTTATTAATCCTCCACTAGAATCTATTTTACTAGGCTAATATTAGTTCTTTTTCTCCATCTTGTGCTGTCCTCAGGGTCAGGCTGTACCTAAAACAAATATCACCTAAAAATGAAGCAACAATAGAGATGATTGGTTTGGTTTGTCTTCATCTAGTTAATTACTTCAGCCTGCAGTCACTTGCGCCTTTTTCAGTTTCCTGGACCAAGAGAAATAATTGTTATTGCCAAAGGAAAAGGAGAAACAGAAAGGGAGGGGTGGAGAGAGAGAGGAGGAGACTGTTTATAATTTGTCTGCATTTCTCTGTATCTCTTAACTTCTGCTTTGCATTTGGTGCTAAAAAAATCCTCATTAATAAATAAAACTAACCTTCTAACTCCATTGCCTTTGGTTGCAAAGAAAATCAAAAGGTCACGCAAACCTAAAGTAAAATGCAATTAACTATCAAGCTCTGGGGATCATTTCACCAAAGCAATTGATTTCACTTCACCACTGCAGCCACCTCTCATTGGAAACATATCAGCTGTTTAACAGCACACTCATAAAACAAGATAACAATTTACCTCAACATTTCCTATGGAATAACCAGTCAGTCTTTCACAAGAAGAAAGCAGGTCAAAAATAAGCTTTTTTCTTTTTTTTTTTTTTGTATACCTACAAGAAATGTATTATAAAAAGAAGGGAATCCAGCAGAATATTTCATAAACTAGAATGCATGGCTTAAGTTTCAGTAAATATACAATGGGATCTTCAATGACTGCAGATAACAAGGATTTGGAGTTGTCACATCAAACTGCATTTCTACTTAAAGGCATGCTAGGAGATAGAGTTCAATAAGATACAGGACTTGATTCACATGTACAGGGCTTCCATCAGTGAAGATATTCTATCCAAGTGTGATCCCAGTAGAAGGATATGCAGGAGTTTGAGGACTCTGACAATTTATCTTGACACGATAGAGAGTTCTGAGCTTCACAAGGGGCACTACTTACCTACGAAGGGAAGGAAACACTGTCTAAAATACCATATCCAAAACAGGAAGTTCATTTTCTAGTCTTGCCATACATTTTTTTGTTCTCTCTTTAACAAAGCTTTGAGTTTCTCCGGGCTCCATTTCTTCATGTGTTGAACAGAAAAGTGATCCCTTTTCTTTGTCCATCCTGTCTCTTGGACTAGGGCCACATCTTACTTTCTCTATGTACTGAGAGATAAAATTCTCTGTTGATGCCCTTCAGACACTTCCCATACTAGTAATTAGCAAATAATTTTAGCTCTTTTCCAAAAATGCTGAAAAATCTGGAACTGCCATTACCACTCAGCAATGTTTTCCCACTGTGTCACTAGTTTTGGAGAGTTATATAACATCATAGAGAAACTGAATAATTGACCTTTCATTTTAACCACTTCTTCCCTCTTTTTAGCATGATTCATTATGTGGATCATCTGTCTTGTATTCCCATGATCAGATATTCAGCCTTAGCTTTAAAACTTAACTTTTCTGAGAAGCCATAATGCCAGGGACTAGAATCTTTGTCATGACACAGGGGTTCTGGCAGGGAAATCCAGCAAGGTGAATTCATTCAAGCAAACATATTACATAGAGGAGCATAAAAAAGCGTAATATACCCAGCTGGACAATACAGGAGCCCCAAGTGCTGAGTAGCAGCTGCCATTCTCATTGAAGTCCTCATTAAAAGCTGCCAGCTTTCATGTAATAAGCCAGAAACGCCTGACTGTAGGAACATAATAGGCCAGAAATTGTCAAGTGTTAAGGGCAGAAAGCACAGACCACCGCCAGTACTCTAAAGCTCCTATAATTCATACAGATCTGTTTGGAATGGTTTTCCACTTGAAGTTTGTTAGCCCATGGGCCCACCTGACCTCCCTTGCTGCTTGTGTGGAGACAGCTCTAATAGCATGCAGGTGTGAAACACAGAATTTCCCTTACTTGTGACCAAACAGAATAAAAAAAGGCTTATAAATATTGAAGTAGATTCGCAGATCCCAATGTCTCAGGACAGGTAGGTACATGACGGCACGCAAGTCTGTCTTGTAGAAGCGCACAAGGGCTGTACAGGTGACAGCCCTTCTCTGAATAGAAATTGTCACTGGCCATGGCAACAATGACCCACTGAGGTTCACACCCCCCCCGCCCCCCCCCAAAATCAGGAATGCTCTCAAATCAGAGTACAATTTAAAATATAATTAAATCATTATCTGATATGTATTAGCACACGTAAACAAAGAAATGCCTTTGTAAGGAAAAAGTGCCTAGTACAGCCAGTATAATCTGAGATAACATTTGAAAGTGTGAGCATCTTTAAGTCCACCTTTTTTGGGGTGTTACTGTGATGTAGCTGTGTTTCAAAGACAGGGCAATTTTTGTAAGATTTTTTCTTTTTCCAGCTAACCGTGTAATACACAACTGGTACTTAATCATCTTCACAGATGAAAAATTTTTCATCCTCATTCTTGAAAAATCAAAAAACTATACTGATGTGTAGGCTAGATACCTCGTGCTTTAAAGAAGCAATTTAGCATTCATGACTGATATTTTTTACTTTTCTGATGATACCACATTTTCATATAGCATCTGATGCCTTGTAAATATATCGGACATACCCAAGCACTTAAAAAATGAAAATAAGGTGGTTTATGTTATAAGTAGCAATCTTAATTTATTAAAATGTATGACAAAGTAGTGACAGAGAGTCACTGAACGGCATTTGGCAGCATTGGTTATGTCTGTGAAAATCATTTTAGCTACCATCTTAATTTAGACAGTCACAGGAGTCCCACTGACTTTGATCTAAGAAGCTGTTAGCAAAGACATCTGAAAGCTTGATAAAATACAGAGAAATCAATTTTTGAAACCTGGCCAAACTTCAACTTGAATGTTTGGGGGACACAGCAGCAAAAATGATTGGTATAAACAACTAGAAAATCTAAATTCTCTTAATTCCTCTAGATATGATTGGAGTTTTCTATTTGTTCTGTTACCCAGTTTGCAGACATGAATATTTTGTTCACTGTACTGTTTTTCACTTCTTTTCAGTTAACAGATAAAACAGGCTCGGCAGCTCCACCTTTGGAATATCACTTTTCGTCATTTACAGACAATGTATTTACAAAATAATTGCTTCATTATGATGCTATACCTTACCATTATTCCTCACTTCATGCATTGTTTTCCCCATGTAAGAAGTTGCCTAGAACCCTGTTTGTATTGGAGATACAGATGATAAGGAAATATTCAAGAGCACTCAGTATCCTTAGGTCCAAGTTGCTTTCAAAAATAGAACAATATCTTTCCAAGAAAAAAGGAGCAATTAGGTGCCACCTTTCAAAAGAAAATGAAATGTTGCTAAATTTCCATTTTTGCCATTAAACATCTCCACCTCCCAGTACTATTTATATTTAAACATATTCAAGTGTCTGACTTCTGCTGAAAGTCAGTAGACCCTTCAAAAAAAATTACATCTGTTTTATGGAAAATACCTTCGAGTATACAGTCCTAAAGGCTTAAATCACTTCTGGGACTGAGAGAGGATACTGTTGTCTCATGTTTTCTCTACAGCTGTCTCCTAATTATTGATGTTGTGATGCCATTATCTCCAAGTCATTCACATAGCTTTGAAAATGTAACCTGAGATCTTCTATCCATTGCTCAGCTCCAAAGAATTCTCTGTCATCTCATGTAACATTTTCTTTATTCTATGACCTTCAATTCAACAACTACTAAACAAGTTTACAAAACATAGAGTTGCTTTGAAATGATTGGTTTTCTCATTTTGTGTGCCCTCAAAGACTATTTTAAAGGGTGTACTTACATACAACATTTTGCAGGTTCTTAGGAATGTTGGGTTTTAAAAATGATCAGATTTCTATTACCAATAATAGTTTTGCAGGACCTCAGTAATTACCACAATGCTACAAGAGTGCTTACTAAATCTTTAGTGTTTTTTCCTTTTATTTAAAAACTTCATTCCTTTTGCAAAAAAAATTTAAAAAAATCTTGCTAGATTATTTTAAGAGGGCAACATATATGCCTAAAGCTACTTACTGATGATAAAAGAGTAGTACTGTTTGTTTATGTTATTTTTCCATATTTGCAGCTAATTAATATTCTGCCCTACCCTGCTGTGTACTAAATACTTTGCAGCTTTTAGATGCTTCATTTTATCATTTTTAACAGTTCTTATATTCCTTTCTAGCCACATCAGATTTAATTTTTATCCTTATTTTGATTGAAGTAAGTGTGATTTTTTTCTTCCTGTATCATTATCACCTCTAACATCCCACAGTAAACAGCAGGTGGTTCTAATCAATCTCTTTCCATCCATTATTTATTCCTTCAAAGTTTGTCTTTTACAAGTTCAATATTTTTGGTGCTATATATTTTATAATACCCTCATGTAATTTTCGTATCTGGTGATACCATTATCACAAGATACCAGATGTTCAGTACTTCTCTCTTAATTATCATACTTAGGGCTTATGTCTTAGAACTAATTGTGATAATCTTTGATCTGGGTATTGCTTAATACATTGAGAGGACACAATACTACATTACCTCAAGATACACTCGTGCAATATTTAGTAATTGCTCATAGGAACAGCGATTTGGATGTTTGAGACCCCAAAAGAAGTCTGCAGTAGCTGCCTTTCCCATACATTACTCAACCTTCTGTAGTCCATAGGACTACTCAAGTGCTTAATGCTATGTGTATTGAAGAACTACCTTCTTAAACTGGAAAAAACAAGTTTTTGTCAGGTAGGAATAATGTACAAGAAAATATATTACAGTTCTGAATGATACCTTCTTTTAAATACTGATTCTTCTCTCCGAGCACCTCACAGCTGTTAGCAGAAATTACAGAATTTGTGAACTGAAATTCCAGTGATGGAATAACCTGCCTGCTGTCCAAAAATATATTTCTTTAAATAAAAATAATTAAAGTGGGTTTTTTAATTCTTAAATTAAATTTTTCTTCTAAGAAGTATTTCTCAGAATATTGGACATTTGTCACCACTGTGTTGCTTATAGCCTGATTTGCTAAGCCCATGCTTCCCCTATCACACTGCAGAAAGCCTTCTTTCCAGAAGGTGTTGATACCTGTCTTGTTAGCCTGGGAAGATGCTGAACAAGACCCCAATGGATTCTACAGCTCACAGGTTGCTAAAACCAAAGTGTCTCACACTGACCACTTTCTCTTCCAAGAGTTGCAGTGATTTTTGAGACTCGTGCTCCACAGCAGTGTTAATGTTATGGATTTAAAAAAACTTTCAATTTGAAGCAGATTTAAGGAGTTAAAAGCAGATTCAGCAGTGCTGTTTTTACATTGCCAAGTAAGCATAAAATTCTGTTTTAACTTCTGAGGAAAAGCAGTAGAGAGGAGTTTTTCTTCAATGGAAGAGAAAATGTCTGTCTCTAGAGACATTGCTGCTTTATCTAAAGCCATCCAGAAAACAGTGTGTGCCAATCAGGTCAGTTCAACTGAGTGCTAAAAAGAAGATGGATAAGCAGATTTATATTACAAACTGTTACTGAACCTGGGAATTTGGAAGCCTGGCTTCCCTTCCTTGCCAAGCTCTCTCTAACCTCAGTTAGCTGTGAGCTGAACCTAGTCCTTAGGTTTTGTCTTACGTTCTGTTACTGTTTTGAATGGCATTAATATAGGTGTGCACACGGTGGAAGCCTCCAAGAAAACTTTTGAAATATTTAGTCAGTAAAAATAATAAAGATTTCATTCTTAGCTTTAACATTTGACCCACTGCAAACAAAACATACCTTTGTTTTCTGCAAGAATATTATGTCAACTATGAACTCAGTTGTCTGTGATGTAGGGACTTACTCTAGGGGTTTGCTTTTGTGATTATATTTTCTAAGCAACTTTTTTAATAGGGCATTTAAATTATAGTTAGAAAAGTTGAAGGGATTGTATTTGGCTGATACCAAAAAGGGTGGGATGGAAAGCATTTTAAGAAGTCAGACTTATTTCCTTTGAAATTGCTTTGAAAATTTAAGATGATGAGGAGAAACCATGTGTCCAAGACACACAAGAGAGCAGCTGCTTAGGTAGCAGTACTACAGAAAATATGGGAGACGGTGAATCACAAGCTGAAAGTAAGTCAACAATGACAACCTCCTAAAAAAGGTGTGGAAGAATTAATATTTAAAAGGTGTGTGGAAGGAAGTTAGCTATGCTGTCTAAAAGCATAAACAGCTCCAGTAGAATTTAGCTGAAATCAAAGATGTTAACAGATCTGCCTTCTGATTCCTTTCTTACAGGCTGCTGTTTCGACCATTCATCTTGATGGCATTAGATATGGCTGTACTTCTCATGTATCTGTGTTTCTGCAGTTCTCAAGATGATTGTCCTTGTTTTCTTAGACTGGCACTAGTTTAAAAGGGGCAGTTTCTTTGGTCTGAAAAGATTGTTTCACTTAAAGCTATCATTTGTGTTTACATTTTAGAATCTGCACACCGAGTTCCACCCTGATTTATATACTTCTTAACTTTACTGCAGGTGCTTAAGACCTAAGTCTGCTGTATGATGTAATATGTATGACCTCACCAGATTATTCATGTACAGATTCCTCAACAGCTTAAACAGGCACTGTCATGGTTTCTAGTCTTGCAACATGAACCAGTCTGTTATTCTCATCTTTATGCTACACAGTTGTAATTTTAAGTATTTATACCATGTGGGGTGGATTATTCAGAATCAATTCTTCTTTGTCGTAATAATAGATCATTTTCATTCAATAACACAGACAGTTCTATCCTGTATATCGGAAGCCATCAGTACTGTTCTCCTGGGGTGAGGTTTTTATTCATCGGTTTCAGGTAAGTAAAATGATTGGTTTGGCACAAAGTACTGATAAGTCACAAGAGGGCCTCTATAGAGTGCCTCACAAACCCGCACAAAGGGACGTGCCTGACACAAGCCTGAGAATGGGAGAGGTTTTTTCAAGAACAGGACTGTACCAGGTAGAGCTGCAGAGAACTGGGCATCACTGCTGGCCTGTAGGCAGAGACAGATTGCACTAATTTAGACAGCTCCTTGGGGCTTTCAAAATTATGCCTCGGCTACTCCATGGGTGTGAGTTACAAGCTGCAGCTCTTTGAAGAACAGCATTGAATTTCACTCCGATGTATATGCTCTGCAGCCTGATATATATCATGTTGACGGGGTCATTTCTTTCACCTCAGAGCTGTTGTTCAAGTCAGTGAATTCTGAGCTTATTTAGGTTGGTATCTAGGGCTAGTCCCTCATTTTCTGAATTCAGTAGGCATGTCTAATATACTTCAGATCAAGCTCTTACTCAGATTTCTATCCTTTTATGTCTTACTCTTTCTTCTTTTGTTTTTATGTTTCAACTGTATGGTAAATTACCTATTCTAAGGAAAAATCCTACTGATGGATTTATTACTTAGCTTGCACAAATGATGCTCGATTCTAGCAGGTGAATATTCAAGACTAGATAGTGAACAAGCCTCAACAGGCAGAAAAAAAGAGGATGAGGAAGAAGTCTTCTCTCCCTGACACATTATACCAGCCTCCTTCTGCATGTTTTAGCTTTTCATTTCCCCCTCCTTCCAGTTTTTTAATTCCCTCATATTTCTTTTTCTCCTTTCTTGTACACTGATCAAACACTCCCAGTTTGTCTTTCATACAGAACAATGTCATCGTCACATTTTCCATCAAACCGTTGCTATTGATATAAGCAAAGTTGATTTCTGTTACTAGAGCACGTTACAGTTAATATCAAAAATTATTAAATAATCAACAAACAAGTTACCATCAGATTAGATTTCTGTATAAAACATTGCCTTCTGGGCCAAAATATTCATTCAAATTGTATTTGAGATGTTTAAAGATTTCTCTAGGTGACCTTCAAGTCATTAAAAAGTCAACCAAATATTTCTTCTACCAACCAACTTTCATTAAGGACAGAATATATTATACTTTGATACAAATGCAGTAGTCAAAGAACCAAGGAGAGAGACTGCAAGGCATTCTGAAAACAGTAGTCACAATTCTGGAATTTCTTGCTAATTATGCACCTGGCACCAAGATTTCCCCAAAGGAAAAAAACAGAGGAGCTGCATCCTTGTCTAGCTTGGCCTTCAGAGGGAGAAATCATAAGAGGAAGATCACACATGTCACTTTAAAACATGACAGGCTCAAAGGCACTTAGCAGCTTGGCTTGTTCTTCAGGGGAGTCAGTAGGCTACACAGAGTACATTGCCATATTCCCAACCACCTTCCAAAAGACCTCTGAAAAAAAGGGTGGAAGTGAATGTTTTTGCGTAGGCATCACCAATAGTTTGCAGAAATTTTCTTGTCCTGTACCTTACTCCAATTCCCTAACAAATTTGGATCTGCAACTATCCACTCCTGGATCACTCCTGCAAAAAAAAGCTTACATTTGCATTCCTGGTGTTAATGCAGTCTAAACACTTGGTGTATCCAGGAAGCCCAAACCCAACACTTGTATTGTGCTAAGAGGTCTTTTGCACCTTTCACCATTGCCAATCAGCCACACCTACCAAAAAGATGAAGTCTCTGTCGTTGTTCTTCAAAGAGGTTTATTTCCTCTCCCAATTTTTCAAGTTTCACAGGGTTTTGAAAAAGAAAAGCCATACTTTGGGTTCCCATGTCCTCCACAGAAATAGAAAATTAAGCCTAAACCACACCACCAGTCACTTAATATTCCACGATATTGGTTTGTGGAATGTATTATAAGATACATGCACTATTTCCCAATATCTTTTCTCACCTTTTGCTGTATTTCACATGCTAATTCACTAGGTTTTAAGTCAGCATTTTCCCCCTTTCTTCTTTTATGTTTTGGGAAACTGAGATAAAGTTAATTAAGAACATGCTCAGCTACCAGGATTAATTTTATTAAGGTTTATGTAGACGATTTGCTACTACTGCTATTATTGTGAGTTATTTCTTATGCTTTACCTCTTACTAAAGTATTGTAATCACTTTAGTGTACAAATCAGCTACTAGATTAATACACCAGAGTAAGACTACAGCAACTATTACAAAATTAATAATTTGTTGACTTGGTTTAGTATTATGTATTATCTGTCTGCTATGGAATTTTGTTAGCTCTTATATTTTTGCTACCAAGACCATAGTCTGATAAATGTTCCATCCCCATCTCTCCCCAAGAAATGAGTAATTCCAATTAATGTAACTGGTTCCTACTAGCACAAAAAAAGCTTTCCCAAAAGAATAATCATTAATTGAATTAGTAAACTAAAAGTTTACTAATACCTGCAAAAATCCATCCTTTCTAAGTTCAAAATAGTTTACTAATATGGTTCAGTATGCAAGTCTAGTTGAACTCACATTTTTCTGAAAAACTTCTCTTTTATTCCTTCCATTTCTCCAATTGCTATGTATAACAACTAAAATCTGAGGTAGGCCTAGAGCTAAACCACTTTGATTATACTTTAATACTCCTCAAAGAAATTTTGTCAGAGAAAACTTGTTATTCAGTTTCCTATTCTCTCCTTGCAAGTCAGTAATAGAATTGGCAGTATTCAAAGCACCGAAGGGTTGGAAAATGGCTTTCTTAGCAAAAAATATGCTTCTGAATCAGCCCTCAACATCTCTTTTCAAGACAATGCTCTTTTGCTTTAAGTACTGTATTCTGACACTGCCAGAGCAGTGGCTTCCTGCTCAATCCATCTCCAGCCATAGCATGTATTCAACTCCTACATCTTCATTTGAACAAGATTTATGTTTATTCATGGTATAAAATGACTAATTTCCTTCTTCTGGATTTAGAACTACCTGTTGTGACAATTACTAATTTGTAGATTATATGCTGAGCCTAATGATTTTGATTTCTTCATTTTCATGTTAGAGTCCGATTCTCAGTTTCTGGAATAAGCTGACTGTGTAAACCTTATTGAAGAAACTCTGAAAAGGCGTGCAAGCTGAGCTGAACCCTTCACTCACCACTAATTCACCCTAGGAAGCTGTTAACTAGCTGGATTAATTGTGTTATTTATCCAAATAACCAGAAATTATAATCTTTAGTTTAGACATAAATAAATCTTTGCATTTATAATTTATAGAGAAAATAGAGAAAGCATTCTCTATTCTTTCAGCCTTCAAAGACATTTGTCGTTGATTTTGAAGTTTGTCATACTTCTGCATATAATCTCTTCCTTTGGCAACAACTATCCCTTTATTATTTCATTGCTTTGAATCTACTAGCCTGTTGTTCAGCTGCAGCAAGGAAATGTGTTTTGCATTCTAATCCTGACCAAAATCTGCTATTACTTCTTTTCCCTGTTTGTTAGAAATACGTGAAAATAGCTCTCACTAATTTTTTTGTGTGTTACTACATTAAATGCCCTATTTCTGTCAGAAAGGGTGATTTTTAATGTTTGCCTTCAATCAGCTGCTCAAAGATACTTTTCTCTCTCTCACCTGAAAAGTCTTTATCTCATTCTTATTTTTTTCATTCACCCACTCTCTGTAGCTATCCTTAGGCTTTAATAATCATACTTGGTTAGTGGGATTTCAAAGATTTCATCTTTGATTATAAAAAAGGAACTTATATCCTTGTTTCCTCATCCATTTTTCTCTCCAGTCTGTACAAGCTAAAAATAGGCCTTTAAAATTAACTGAAAATATGGCATAAAAATAGCACTTCCAGAAGAAATAACAGAATACATTGAAAGTAAATCTATGAAGACTCCACAGAGAAGCACATGAAATTACATGCCTAGCCCCACAAATAAGCTTGCTGTATATCACCCTAAATTACCAAGTTTGTGTGTAGCACTTAGTTGTCCTACTTATGGATATGCCCTCTAGCATTCTGACTGCAAAACAAGATTCAAATCTACATAAACACGATTCCTTCATGGGAAAAGAAAAGGCATCAGAAATCCTGTTCCATTCTGTTGCTTTATACAAACTACTAGCATGACCTCTACACAAACTGCTAGGATGATGTTTAGGCAGAAGAGAATAGTCTAAGATGCAAAGAAGAGGTAAGCCTAATCAACAACAAGAATTACTCTACCCCACTTCTACAAAAAACTACTCACAAAACCCCAAGCAAATAAATAAATATTCTCTAGCACTTTACTCTCTTACCGAACTGCGGAAATTAATTAATTCTCGACAGCTGGCCTAACCTTGCCAGCCTAAAAATCTGTGCTCCAAGAGCAGACAGCTGTGGGTATTGCTTCTTGTTACAAAGAAGTAGTTAACCCCTCTTCTGCCCCTCTTTGCCAAAGGCAAAGGTATAGTTAAAGCAGAGCTGCATCTTTTGTTACATTACTCTGTAACTGGGTCAAACTAAGCTCATAGAAATCTCATCCTTTATCCTGAGCAAACAGAAAAGTTTACCTTTAATCATATTTTTCTGCCTTCATAAGCCTTCACTCAAGCTTCACTCAAGTTCACAGACCCAGGAACTTAATACGTTTGTCCAGGAAACAGTAAATTTGAATCTTTTCAGAAACAAATAAACCCTCAGGATGTGGTTCCTCCCTTCTTCTCTTTTTTCTTTCCCTTTCCAGTTCCTTTCCACCTTCTCTGACCCAGGTTAAGCAGCTGTAGATGTCTTTCTTACATCTGCTGAGACTCAAGCAGCTAATTGAAAGAAGTACATTTCTGACATAGCGGATTCCCCTTGTTTCTTCCTCTTGTCTTGAATTCCCTCCTAGACATGGTCTTCTATTTGTCGTCCATTGTCTCTGTCCCCTGCCTTGCCCTACAACCTGAGAAGGGTTGTGGTGAAACTGCAGAAGAAAGTCAGCAGAGAATTGCAAGAGGTGGCCTGGCAATGATCAGGTACACCGTTAGGTACAGAAGCCCTCTCCAGGCTTGTCAAACCACTGTGAAAGCTTTGTGCACACTTACAAGACAAAAGTCACTTCTGACTTGCATTTCTAAGCAAGTCTGCTGCTTAGATTAAAAATACTACCTTCCTTTCCTTTGCAAGGTCACAGCATTTTAAGCAACTGTGATTTAGGTCTACCAGTTATAATAATTTCTTCTTGCTGAGAGCCCAGAGACACACAGGCAGTTAATTTGGGTGACAAATTCAGACAGTGCAGATTTCGGATTCTATACCTCTTGTCTGCAGTCTTTCTTGTTCTGATTCACTAATAGTTCGCATGTGATTTTGCGCTTGTTACAATTTGTGTTTCACTGCATTTCTCCTGTGGAAACTGCAAGCTCTGCTAACCTGAAGAATTTCTGTTAATGAGACATACAATTCATCTGCCATCCCATCCTCCTCAGTCCTTTAGCTTCTTAGCCGCAAAAAAAATGAAAGCTATTCCTAACAATTCTGCTTGACAGAGCGGGGTTTTGGAGAGAGAAATGAGAACTAATTTACCAAGCGTTTTCTAAGAAACAAGAAACATTTCCATCTACAAGTATGCTGGATTTTCTCTTTGTCTGTAGCTCCTCTTCTACAAAAGGGTCAGGATTTCCAAATAACCTAATAAATAATAATTATTTTTTGCTGAATCCTTGTGTCCTCAAAGAAATATCAGCCTTCAGATACAGTTTTAATTGCTATCCTTGTTCACAACTTGTTATACAGAAGAAACCAAAGACTTAAGTTTCTATGTACTCGAAAGCAATCACTAAATTCCAATTAGTGTCAGTGGTGGAAGATCAAGATTTGAGGCCTTACACTCAACAATGCTTATAAGTTCAGTCATCTAGTGGAATCCGTATCTAATATACAAGATATCAGCCTTCAGATACAGTTTTAATTGCTATCCTTGTTCACAACTTGTTATACAGAAGAAACCAAGGGCTTAAGTTTCTATGTACTTGAAAGCAAACCGAGAGAGAATGCTATCAAAGTGTGATCAATAGATTAACAGCCTGAGTGTCAGGTGGGCCCTCATGTTCAATCATAGGAGTGCTTAACTCAAAACACCATCTTCAGCCCAGCAGAAACTTTCCCAGAAAGGAAATCTAGGCATCCCTGGGTTTAGAAACAGGTTAAGTGGTGATTTTTCTACCCAGTTGTACCAAAATACCAGTTTTGCTGCATGCATAGGCACTTGAGTAACTGTATGATCTAGGCCTTGATGGTTCTGGGGCTAACAGTCTTGATGCACAAAATCAGTTGCCTGTTGCCCACTTTAACTTATAACCAGCTCAAATTTTCCACTTTTTTGAGCTGCATGTGCCAGGCTGAGTGAGATTAAGCCATTTCTTTCTACTTTAGTCTCCCTACTCCGACACGGGTTTTTCAGTGGTAAAGTAAATCTCTCTTATAATAAACCTACAGATTTACATGGATAATTACTTATTCTGACATACATTTAATCAGTGGATATTCATTCTTTCATTAACTAGCAGTGTACAAAATTATGTACTGAATATGCACCATTAACGAGATGGAAAAACCTCCCCTTGGTGTCATTTTGAAAGCACATCAGCAGGTTGCAAAACGTTGTTTTTTCCCATTCATTCAACCTTGACCAGAGTTAGAACTTGTTCGTTGTCATGGCAATAAAAGCATTCAGGTGGTAGGAAAGAGAAATTAGCAGGTTCCATTTGAAACTACTCTGTTAGGGTATGTTCCTAGGAAGATTTATATACCAGGCAAAGATTGATAGTACTTAGTTTTGGTGTAGTTTAATGTTTGAAAAATCAGTCAGTATGATAAATGTGAGTTTCTTATTATCCGATATCATTTTATCTAGCTGTCTGTTTGCCAGACTACACCAGTGATTGATTGACTAAGTGTCTGTTTTAAAGTTACTCTGGTAAAACAAATATGAAGGAAACTAAATATGATTTTTTTTTCCAAAGGCATTGTAGAAAAATAGACCAACAGGAAAACAATAGCATATGACTAGTTTTGTGGAGGCTCTTTTGCATTGCTCTGCATGTATCAGACAGTAAACTTACTTGTAAAAGCAAAACAATACTGTTACTTCAGAAAGTCCTTGCTGATTTTAATAAAGCCAGCTTTAAGCTTTAAAAGTTGGGATAGCTTGCATCACAAGGTATGTAACTGTCTTGCCTTTATTGTCGGTGCATTTAATTTAGGTTTTCTAGTTTAGAACATATACATGAAGTTTTACTGTAGGAATTTTACTGTTTGGGTTTTCATTTTCAGTGATCTAAAAGAATTAAAAGTAAGTAGGGATTTTTTGTGTGGCAAACAGGCAGGTAAGAAACACGTAGCTTTATTCCAGTGTAGACTTCCTCTGGCAGTTCTGATCCCACAGCTCCTTGCAAACAAAACCACAGTAACAGAGGCATTCCAGAAAAAAATCCTCACGGTAAGATCAACTACATCTAAACAATTCTTGACAGATACTTCCCTAGTGTACTCTTAACTGTCCCCACCGATGGAGATTATACAGCCTTCCCAGGAAATCCACTGCAGAGCTTAAAAATCCTTACAGTTGGGAAAGGAATTATTTTCTTAATGTCTAACCTACATTTTTCATGCTATAGTTGACCCCCTTTCCTTTTTGTCTTATACACAATGAATATGGAGATTAATGTATTATCTTCCTCTTTGCAGTAATCTTTAACACGTGAAAACCATTACTACATCTCTTCTCAAGGTGCATCCACTGAAGAAAAAAAAGACAGCAAATTTATCACAGGTCATATGTTTATCCTACCCATTAGTTCACCTCTCCCCTGTTCTTCACGTGCTGCAGCTGTGAAGGAAAGTACATGAAACCAGTTTAAGGCCAAAGCAGGGGCTTTTGCAACTGGGGCAGGATAAGAGCAATCTCATGGCTTTCATGGGTCAGATGACAGGAAATAGTTCTGCTGGTTTCAGTAGGGCAGCTGTAAATTCACTTGTCTAAACAAAACGACCCAAGGTTTGTAATTGTTTCTCAAAGATCTTGTGTTCTAACCTACACATTCCTGTTTCCCTTCTCCAAACTAAAAATCTCCTCTCAGTATTACAGCCTGGTACCCACACCTGAAGCTATTACTGAAACTTCTGTTAAGCTTATATTAAAGAGTATAAACTATACTACACCCATTACAGTTTGCTACTTTCCTTATTCCTCTTTCCAAGGGAATGACAGATTCAACGAAAATACTGCCAAGCCAGGCATGCCTCATCTTCTACTTTGCAGTTGATTATTCCTATCATGAAACACTTGATACTTTGTACTTGTCTTCACAGAATTGCTTTCAATTTTTTTCATTTTTTTTCCTACTTGTCCAGATAATTTTCAATTCTACTCTCATCTAATTTGCTTGCAGCCCCTCCCAGTTTGGAGTCAAGCAGTGAATGCCCTATAGACGGCTCAGCAATTACACTTCCCACGCAGTGCTCAATTCTGCATATTTGGCACAACAGGGCTTGCAGACTCATCTTGCTGCTATTAGATATGGCCCTAATTATATTACAGAGGAGGTAGAGAAAAGCCAAATAATTTAATAATCATGAAAATAACACTGTCCTGTAATGTCAAGGGGAGGTAGTGTCGTCACACTTGAAAATAGGCTGCTCGTATGGAAAATACAGCGTGCATTTTTGCCTTGAAAGAGGGCATTTAAATCTCTGACCTTCACAAGCAAGCCCAGCAACAGCACGCTGTGAATTTTTTCTCTCTGTTTTAAAGTAGTTGCTCTTTTGTACAGTGCCATTGCAATACTTGGACAACAAAATTATTACATTGTGTCATTATCAGTTTTCAAGTTGTGAGATTAATTAATTTCTGCCAAAAGAGCAATCTGTCTCACCTACATGGAAACAAGACAAAAAATATGTTTCAAGATACCAGCGAATAAAAGACTAACAGGTGTTAAGATTAGAAGCACTGTGCATTATAGTATTTGTGTTCATTGATACAATGTCAGGAGAATTGTTCAAAATATACTGAAGGAAGAGTTTCAGAAACTGACAGTGACGTTTAGGGCAACAAGAACTGAGAACAGAAGCAGTAGATTTTAGGAGATTGTTTTTTCTTCCATAGCCACTTAAGTAGGCAGAAAGAGGCAGGGTCCCCATGGCTGCTGAACGCATCTGCACCATGTATGAAATGTTACTGCTCCTTCAGGTAACATTACCTTGCACTAATATTTTGACTGTATTTCTATGTAATCTTAATGGGTGGCCTGGTATTAGCTTAGAAATGGTTACTGCTGTATTTGCATTCTTAGAAATTTTGTATTTTTGATCTAAGAATTCTGTACCAGACTTCTGGAATAGTGTGTCAGGGCAAAGGGTATCACACACAAAGCGTACCACCCACACGACAGGGGTGCCACACACATTACAAAAATTGTAATGTTTCCTGGGACATGGAAAAGGGAGGAAACGCCACAGGGAAGATTCCCAAGACAAGTGCTGAAAGTGATAAAAATATTTATCACTACCAAGTCATCCTTCTCATTCATGTTTTACAGAGAAAATCATTACTATTGGTGAATATTTCTGTGTATTTTGAACACAATGGTTTTGAAGCAGTGAAAAGAAATTATGAAAGGTGACTCCTCGGTTCCCTGTGTAATGGTTCAAGGGCAAAAATTGACCTTAGAGTGCAGACAGGAATATCCTCATGAATTTTACTACAGTTCCCTCAAATTGTTTCTGCCTTTCCCTCCGAGCATAGAATTCAGACAATGAATAGCCATAGGAAAATTGCCCTGTTTCATTTGGGTGGTATCCTGTCATTTTAGCTCAGAGAGCAGGCAGGCTGAAACTCTGGGACCATCTTCAAAGTTGAACCATTTTAAAGGAATGCATAGTTTTACAATTAGGGAAATGAAATTAAATTCTCTTTCCCTTCAGTTGATACGGAGTCATAGTTCTCAAGGATATTAAAAAAAAACCAAACAACAAAACAAAACCTTTCTCATACATTTCCAATGGCAGTAATATGTGCTAAACTTATGATCACATATGAATTATAAAACATAAGCATTGCATCAGTATTAGTTAACTGTTACCACTTCACAAACTTTGATCCCTGAATGGGAAGGACATAACCAACCTTCTACTACTCTTTATTTGTCATATGCATTTTCACTTCCTTTCTTGATCATTCTTCCTGTTGCTCCTGCTTATCACCACTCATTGCATAATTGTAGCTGCTTTGCTTAACTACAGGCAGTAATGAATATATCTCCTAGGTATACCTACTAATAGCGTTATGGAGAACACTTAAAACTCTATTTGTATTTGAATGTTTATTTTCATTTATCTTGTGATTAACACTGAATATATATTGCTTTTTAACAACAATATTGTGGTCTTGGAATGCAAAAGAATATGGAACTAGGTCTTGAAACTCCAGTTGCTCTCTACATTCATTTATATTTCTTCACATCACTTTTTTTACAATGGTAAGTTCTCAATACAGGCAAGCTCATTTCTCTCTTACTGCAGGAACATGTTAACGAGCCATTATACTTCATTTGGCTTAAAAGGTAATAACTAACATTCACTCTAAGCATTTTTTAGTGAGCTTATGCTGTCTACTGCAATGTATTTTTCCTAAGGACTCATTAGATTTTGAAACATAATGGTTGATTGCTGAATATAACAGTTTTTCCAACACTGAAATATGTATGGGTTATTGTATTCGTGTTCAGCAAGTAATCCATGAAGTATTCACTATCTTCATTTACTATTTCAAGGATCTAATCTACATGCATTTCCTTGCCAATGGCTGACCTGTTAATAGCAATATCAGCAAGGCTACACAATTTATTATTGGCCTATTCTAGAACGGCCTTATTTAGAGCTAAATCTACAACAGTGACTGAAGAATTGATTAGAATGATTGTGCAACTTATCTAACAATCTTCAAGACAGTTAGGACAAAATATTCAAAAGACATTCCTTCTTTTTCAAAATTAATGCAGCTAGAACACAATCACTAGTGATACATCCTCTTGCCTAGATGCTATAATGTTCTCAGATGGCAGTCATGCATGCAACAAACACATTTGATGCACAACATAAGCAAAGTCTGCCAAGTGTTTAAAGTCATGTCCATGCATCAGAATATACATTTAATTGATTGGAACTGCTTGCAGAAGTGGCCAAGCAACTATAGGTATTATATACATATGCATGTGCACACAGATGTGCATATTTCTTTCTGCATTACTGTCATCATGCTGTCACATACTACTGTCTCTAGAATCACATCTGTTCATAGTTACAGGATGTGAATTAACATCTTTGTCTCATTTTAGCCTCTAATGATCGTTTTTCATTTTGCAAATGCAAATTTGTCTTTGACTCCTTTTTTTTCTGTCGTCCTTTCCCAGCTGAACCTAATGCAAATAGCAACTTGTAACAATTAACAAATTTATTTGCTTTACTAATATTTTTAAGGTTTTTACCAAAGTTTTACTTCAGCATGGCGTTGATCAGATATTGAATGCTTATGTTCTATGCTTTTCTTGGAAATTTGTATTATAGTGCTGCTGTAGCCTTAGTGGCCTAAGGCTATATAAAAGACAAAGCCTACAGAGAGAGATGTACATTTGACTATAGCAATTAACATAGCTGGAAATAAGACATGAGTTTTCAGACCCACAACTAGAAGACGTGAAGGAATGCTCATCTGCTGAAAGTTTCTTATTGAAAGCAAACCCTTCAGATGCATCCTCTAGTAAGTGGTATTGTGACTCCTTACAGACCTTGCCTAAAAATTCTTTATGGCAGAAGATAGAACTGCCTTTTTCATTGCCTGTACCTGGTGGAATATCTGCGTGGGGAGTAGCCATATCAGAGAGCAAAGCAGATGGCTTTTAAGGTGGAAGGTACAGGATAACATCAGGTACTTGGATAATAACAGGTACATTGGAGAACTCTAGTTTCAACTACCTATAGAATAGAACTTCTGTTACTGTGTTTCTCCTCTTTCTCTTTCTGAGCTACCTTCTAGTATAATACATATATTAGTATAATTTAGCCTTACAAGGACAGAGTGGATGGTCCCTCAAAGACCAATAGGCTTGTCAGTCTTATTGAAAAGAACTGCCATTCTTTATGTTACTTTCTTCTTACCTTATTAACAAAGAAATTACCTCTACATTTCTATTGCTGATGATCCGCATATTTTCTTACCCCATTTTGTCCTCCTTTCTGTCTCAACAGTAACACGTCCATGAAGATCTACATTCTGTATGAAGTTATTTAGAGTGCCCAATATTGTAACTATTTTTTCCCCAAAACCAAATCCTATCACTCTGAGAAATACAGAGCGATACTTTGAAATATAGAGGAACTGTGGCCAGAATATTCAATCCAAGAGACAGGGCTTTGCTCTCCATTATAAGACTTTGCAATAAAGAGACAAAGGTTTATTGAGAAGGCAACAATCTAGGTCAGCTAGCTCTTCTGACAGAGATGAGGGGTGTCTCAAATCAAACTAATATGATAAATTCTGCCTCAGTCAAACTATTTACTACATCATAATAGAAAAATGGTGGTTTTCTTAGTTTCCATTCCCCTCCTGCTTCTCAAATTCCTTCATAAAGTCCAGTTTTTGTACTTAATTGCCCTGAGATCTGAAGTACTTAGCCTCTGGCTTGTGAAATAAATATTATTCGTAAAGGCTTGCCCTGCGTTATGCTGAACATTGTCTGTAGTGTCGAATACACTAGTCATCTAGGAAAATATGCCCTTTGAAGTACATAGCATGAGAAAAGTGTACAATCTTCAGGAAACTCAAAAGGGTTGCTTTTTTTTTATTCAAAAAAATTACCAAAATCTATTATCTCGCCATTGCAGTGGCCACAACTCTTGTTCATATTCCAGTGTTCTCACAAAGGAAAGCCTGCCACCTTGTTCTCTTTCACTGCTTGATGACTTCTGTCACATCTGTGCAAAGTGCTATTATTCTATTTTTGTCTCCTCAGTCCTTAAAATCTTCCTCTGTTTTACAGCATTGCCCCACTTCTTGCAAACATCTGTCTATAGTTTTCATTCAATAATGTTGGCTTAAAGAACAAAAATCTCAGGAGACTATTGTTCACATGAACCCTGTACAAGCTGAAATGAGAACTGTGTAAAATAAGGAGGGAAATATACTTTGGTTTTGTGCTTTTGACATGGCACTTGCAGTTTTTATGGACTTTTTAGTTCTAGTAGGAAGTAATTCTATTTGACTGGTATGAACATGTTTCTTATTGCAACCAGACAAGGACAGCGTGTAAGAGAAGATTTTCACTAGCATAAATGTCAGCCCAAGGGCTAATTCCCATTGAATGTCAAAAGAAGATAGATGTCCAAATGCCATTTTGGGCCACTGAAAATATATCCATTAGTTGATACCCATATTTTAAGTGGAAAATCTCTTTCTCTCTGTCTAGACCTGCGTGCCCATATGCATATAAGCATAATCATATAGATATTAGATTAAATTCAGGGTCTTAATATGTTAAAACTAGACACAGAAAGTGAGTAGTGAGTAACATGAGTGAAGTCTCTCTGGCCACCAAGTGTCAATGTTGATGCATATTACTTCAAGAAAGAAGAAATTTTATAGGCAACAGAAAGCAAATGTTTGTAAGTAGATAGTATAAATGGATTATCTAGGTTGACTGGGAAAAATTGATTATTCCTTCCCTCCTACAGAATTGTTCGCTTATAGTAATTGCGTAATATATACATACATACTCATTCAACATGTTTGTAACATGATTCCATTATGGAAGTCATTTCTTACCCAATTTCATTGTGTTTCAGCTGTGTCAAAAACTGCACTGATTTCACAGAAGTTGTTTGATTACAAGGACAAAAGTGGTTTTTTTAAAAAGCAAAATCTAACAACTGTTTGGAGGAGGTATTTGAAGACTTAGAAAAACACACATATTTTATTGATATTCCTCCACAGATTTTGCTAAATTCTTTAGCATTTATGTCCTAGTTTCTTCAAAAAGACCTATCCAGGCCTACTGATTTCTAGGACAACAAGGAATCTTTGCTTACCATGGTGCACATTGCTATGCTGGATTTAATGTATCATCTGTGCATGCATACTTCTGCAGTCATCAAAATGGCAGTTTTACTTTGAAATTGCTTAAGTAAAAATGGTAACTATGCTGCTACTATGCTTCAAAAATAAATTTGCAAAAATTAAATCAACCCATTTCTAAATAATTTCTCATGTCCTTTTTTAACACTGAAATGACAGAGATGTTGTTCACTGTTGTATTTAAATATTGAAGCATTACCTTTACAACAACTTTTAAAATTCTTCAGTATCAAAATTCACAAATAGGATTATGTTTTTACTCTCTCAGCACTTTTGGGAAGCATTTGTAACCACCTCCATCCACACCCAAAATTCACAGGAAATTACATTCTTGCTGTTAAACAAGCATTTATGATTAAAAAGATCTGCTGACAAAAGCACAATAGCTTTTTGATAAAATTATGCTCTGCAGGTGCTCAAGGTCCAGGTGACAGGTTGGCAGCCTGAAACAGTTGTAAACTTTTGTCTTCCTCCTCTTTTTCTCTCCTTTTTCTTTACTGCTGAAGTTGCTTGCTATAGCAACTGTGTTTAAACGCAGTCAGGGTCATGTCCGTGCAGATTCATGGCTACTATCACATAATCACGTTGTTCCTTACAGGAACTTATAATTTAATTGAACTGAGCACTTTCTGTTCAACTTGGAACACAAATACACCCCACATGCCAATTAGAAGTACCTTTCTTATGAGAAGGGTCTCATAAGAACAGCTCTTTCTGGCTCCTGTCAAGAAATTACTCTCTTCTTCCGTTATCAAAGACCTCACAGCGGAAACTTTAGAGTGGATATGTGATGATCAAAAGCAATGGTCCATTGCTAGTTTCAAAGATTTAGAGCAATTAAGCATTCTCTCCCTCCTCCCCATCAATATCCAGTCTATACTGACCATTCAACCAGCTGACAAATCACTGCGTCATATGTGTATGTTAATTGGAGAGAGTGCTAAGCTCATTTTTTTTTGTGTATGTATTGATACCATCTGAGGATATGGAAAAGCAGGGCCTCTGGTATATTCACCATAAATTTAAGAACAGGAAAATTTAAATTATGGTATTGTAGTGCTGATGCTCTGGGGGAGGTAATCAATATATCCCACTTTACAATCTATTTTTCCCAAATATGTCTCCAAAAGCAGGAAAGTGAATTTTCCCACAGTTTATGTGCAAAAAAAGGCTGTCAGAACTGCACCTTCTACAAATGCCTCCAGCAATAGTGGATTTCAGAACCACATGCAAGTCCCCAGTGGAGAAGAATAGCTGCACTGGAATACTTTTGGCTAGATGTACGGAGCTGACATAGCAAAGTGAAAGAGACAGCAAAGAGTAGAAAGAGAGCAGACTCGAGAGAGGAATATAGATGTTTCCTCTGGCTGTGGGCTAGTGGAGAAACAGGAATTCTGACAAGACAGAGCAGATCAAATTTCCATGCCATCATGGGTGCACTATTATTGATCTCAGGTGGAGATCAACAGTTCTGTCTCATTGCATTTTGACGATCTGGTTACGCTGTGTGAGTAATGCTCAACAAAGCTCCTATAGGGTATCTACTGAATTTGTCCGTCACTAGGTCAGGCAAACATCTCACAGGAATTGTTAACTGCAGGTGATCCTGCCTGAGAGCAGTGGGGTGGATTAGGTGGTGTCTCAGGCCTCCCTTCCACCCCGTTTTTTATTCTGAGACGACTAGATGATGCCCCACTAATGCAGTGTGACTTGTCCCATCATTGTGAGGGTCATACCAAGGTGGTTAGCTGTGTCACTCAGAGTTGGAGTATATCAGTGTTTTTCCCACTAAGGACGATATTATATAACACACAGCCCCGCTGAATTCAGTGGTATTAGGGAACTAATAACGCTAAATCTGTGAAGCATACATTATGACATAAAGATATTTGGCCTACAGAAACTAACAGTAATGTATCTCAGTTTCACAGTTACAGTTTCATGCACAATGTTGGATTTATGACTGGAACATATTTTTGATGCGAAATGCAAATATCTATGTCCAGTGAAAGACACAAGTGCCTTGTCAGTGCTTTGATCCAAATGGCATCCACAGCTGTAAGTTAAGCATTCTAGCCACGTTTACAGTGCACTGGGAAAGCTGACGAGGTGCTGCAGCGCAACAGTCCTTCCCCCAAAAGCTTTAAATTAAACTTCAACAGAAGTTATCTTTTCTAACTTTGCATCGCAGCATAGTTCACTAGTTCACCTGGCACAAGCAGGGAATCGCCTCCCAACAACCTCTTACTGGGACTTGGCCCATGATGGCCTGACCTCAATACTCTTTTCATTACAATTAAAAGTTCATCTTGTTAATATGCTTGGGATCTACTCTAATTATTTTTATTTCCAAATACAAAGGAGTAAGTAAATGCAAAATGTCATAATACCATTGAACGATTCTGGTTTAATTCAGGAAATTAAGATTTTTTTCTCAAAATTAATTTAAATCCATTAAGTAACTGCTTGTTTATGACATCTCTTTAGTCTAAGATCTTCTTAGGTTTCTAAAGGCAACAGGCACCTAAGTGTCACTAAAAATCAGTGGGATATCAGTTGTCAAGCCCTCTAATGCCTTTAAAATAACAGATCTAAGTAAGTCTCATTATGTTGTTTAACAAGACACTGTTAAGACTTTGTGCAACTTTTGCAACGTTAAGAATTTATTCTTACTTCAGTATTAGTTAGACTGATCTCAATGGGAGTATGTATATGGGTAAGTGCTAATCAGAAAGTACAGGAGTTGTTTAATTTGCCCTTAATTAAAGTAATAGAAAAAACAGTAGGAAAAATCCTAATACAGATAAGGCAAAATTGGTGTGCAATCTGTAATTTTGAAATTTGCCGATTCTAGCTGTTAATTTTTCTCATTCCCTTTGCATCTAATTAAGCTATTCTACCCTTTTATTTAAAAACAAAATAGCTTAATATCTTTGAAATTTCTTCAAAAATAATTTATTCAAGTTTGCTTAATCTTTAGGAGCCTAAGATATAGTTACAGAAGAAACCTATTCGATAAAAACACATTCAAAGTAAGGTATCATTACTGGAGTTCCTGCCTTGAATCAAAATGTCTCCTGTCAAATGACTCTTTAGCACAGTTACTATACTGAAGGGTATTTTCTGGAGGTTTACGGTGAGTTATAGAAAAAAATAATTTAAGTGAAGATTAGCATATTTAGTACTCCATTCCACAACAGAAAAATAAAGCATGAAGAAGCTAATTTAGATGTTAGGAGACTAATTAATAAAATGATACTAAAATTGGCTACAGATCTGGGGAGCTGGCATTTTTATCAAGACAGCATGTCTTTTTGAAAAGAAAGAGATAGGAAAAAAATCTAACTAAATACACAGGCTGCAGACTCCATAGGGACTTCTTCGAAACATTCTGCCTTTATTATTGCTTTTCAATATACAGTTTTTTACTTGTTTAAAGCTGCTCATCCCATTGCAGTAAATATGATTATTTTCAGCTCTGTCACCTCTCTTACGTATTTCTCATACTGTTCTGGCATAATTTAGCAATGCCTGTTCTTATGTGAATTAATTTAGGTCAGACTCCTCACAGTGCTGCCTCTAAATAACTTGCATAGCAGTTGGGTAATCCTATAGTACAAGGACAAACTGGCAGGTACTGATCTCTACTTCTTTGAGTAATTGAAATTAATTAGGTTTTCAGTCCAAGACACATATAGTAGTTGGGACTGTAGGTATGAGAAAAGAATCAGAAATTGAGTGATACCTAGACCCACACTGTCCTTTTCACCCTCCAGCTACTCACTACAACAGGGGTCCTTTGGTTAGGTCTTTATGGCTCAAAAATTACCGGTGTCCAGAATTCTGGGCTCAACACTTTGATAAAGTTAGTGTCAGAAGACATGCCTCTTGATGCAGACCTGTCCTTGGTAAGTCAGTGAAGGAGCCTCCAGTTAAAAATGAAACTTGTTTCTCTTATAACAATTCATCTTTGTGTACATCCTCTGAAATTCCTACATTGCTGTTAGAAATCTGGGCAGCAATAACTAGGCCACACTCGGCCCGCAGTTCAGAGAGTGGAACATACCTGAGCTTCAAGGTTAGGTATCCTATGAGTCAGGGAGTTTTCAAGACAGTCGTATTGTAGTTTGTTGTTTATTTGCGTTATTATTGTTGTTTATTTGCATTTGAGTGAAAACTGAATGATAGAGTTAGTTTGAGACTCTGATCTCAGTGCATGTTAAATGTTTGCTCACTACAAAAAGCGTTACGTTATGTGCCATAGGCGTAGGATTTTGTTCAAAAGAGAATTAAGGCTGTAAATATCCAGTGATTACACTGATGGTCGTAAGAACTAGCCAAAAGGAAGTGAACTGGGGACATGATCCAAAAGGTAATGAAGTGAATGGAAATAGAAAATTGAACAGTGAAACTTTACGTAAGTCTTTTAAAGAGGAAGCAGACCTAAAAATACATTTGTACAAGTATTTTCAAAAATGCATTTCTTTAAAATTAGGCATCTCTGTAAGCAGATGCCTTATCAGCCACTTTGATTTGGAATCACAATCAGTTCCTGATGATCCTACTGAAATTTATGTCGGACTTGTACATGCACAGCAGCTCTCAAAATCAGGTCATTCAGTTGAGAAGCTAAAATATGGATCTGAGTCGCTAAAATTGGACTTACATATTTGCAAATGTTGACTTAAGCTATTTGCAAAGGTATCTTTCATAACATGCTTTCAGACTCCAACTTTTGTGTACTCATCAAGAGAAGAGAAGTTGTAACAGAATTCTATTATTCTCCTTTGGATAAAATGAGTTACCACAGGGCACTAAACATGAATGTTTGGTGCTTGACTGCAGTGTTCATTGTTGATTATTCAAATGTGCTTGAAACATCAGAAGAGTTCTGTGACTGCTTCATATTTCTAAGCATTTCCTGTACATAGCGCTTTTCTAGTGCTGCTTCAGGCTTGAAAACCATTCTGCTAGGAAATGCAGGACTGCTTCTTCTCAACATCCTTTACCATCGTAGCTACATGTGCTGTAACTGTCCAGTGAAAATATTTACATGGTTCTCCAGTTCTGTTACTCGTAACTGTTGATACTAATGAAGACATAGATGCAGCTGAATTTCTACAAAGAGAATGTTATCTGATTTCTTGATAACATTTTCTTCCTAGCTATCCATAGTTACAACTAATCTCAGCAACTCTGAGGCAGAATATTGGCCACACTCTGGCTCATTACCAGGGTGAGACACAGCTACAGACCAACCCCTCTCTTCCACATGCACCTTGGACTGCAGAAAAGGAAGGACACTGCCTACACAGACAACATGAAACCTGCTGCACCCACTGAACATAGAAAATACCTGCAGTTCAGCTCACGAGAAGCAATTTACATTGATCTGTTTGCAGAATTTTAAGCATTAATTAAAATAAGCCTGCTGAGAACATGCACTAAGTCATACAGCCAAATATTGGTTGCTCAGACTTTTCTTTTTGATATTCAAAATAGTTGTAACATTTAAATCACCAATAGTTACTAACGTCTTTCTTTGCTTCTTTTTATATACCATGACTTAGGTCTTTCTATTTTATTGAAGGCTTAGTGGGTTATAGATATTGCTGGTACCACTTTTATTCCTTCTGCACTATGGAAAAATTGCCTATGTCTGTCAGATTGTACATCTAAATCATTCAGGTATTAGTGTCCGAGAAAATAAAATATTTCAAAATTCATTAGCATTGTTTAAAAACCCAAGAAAATATCAATCTATTAATTATCCCAACATGGCCAGTGATGTAACTGCCCCAGTTGCTCAAACGTTGCTATTAAATGTATTTCAGTTCAATATAAGTTTCCCCTTAAACATATATTCTGAAGAGTATTGTATGACTAATGTAATAAGAAGTCATTTCCCTTGATCTGACATAATAAAATAATTATCAAAACAATAAATGTATAGTGATGAAGAAACACTTATATTAAAACAAAACCTCAGAAGTGAAAGGGTAATAGGACAAAGAAATGCTTAGCAAATTATAGCTTTCATAGGCTTTGCTAGATTTCCAAGTCAAATTAATTATTTTATGGAGAACAGAAAAATGTCTTGTGCAAATTCCTGGTATCATTCAGGTCTCTCTTTTTTTCAGGAGGAAAATTATAATTGTGTCATCATGACTCAGTGGAAATTCATTTTCTCTAACATTGCCTTCAGTCCCTTGAAATAAATAAATCATTGGCAAAACTTCCAAGGACAGTATTTCTATAATGCAAAAGTTCATCAGTTCTTGATTTTCTTCTTTATATAATGCTGTGGAGCTAATGTCCAAAAGATTCTGCAGGATCTTGAATACACACTATTGAGCTGTTAATCCATATATAGATGTACAGCTCAACACTTTCATTCAGAGTTTCCTAAGTGATTAAATCTGTAAAAATAACAAAGACAAATAATCTAGTTATTTTACTTTTCTATACTTTTCTATAGTCCTTTTTCTTCATAGTAACTGGATATTCTTGCTGACTGTGGGTAGTCTCAGATATCTCCCCGTGCAAGAGTGCAGTACCTAGTTAGTCAAAACACCTATATACCTTAGTAGGAGTTCTTGCTGAAAAGACCTCACGTCCATACTTCAGTAGTCTTTTTTTAAGAAAGGGCATAGTAATTTAGATTCTCCACTGACTCTCATGAAAGACAGTAATAGATATCAAAAGCTGCAGTTGACTTCTCTGTCCCTATTTCATGCTGTGCCGCTCAGGCAGTTTATTCAAGAATCTACATGAATGGGCAAGAGGTAGCAAGATTTGAGAGACTGCTCATAGTATGGACTCCAAGGATGAGATTCAGCTCGCCTAACTGCATTTTGACAACAGAGGAGTCTAGGCTCCCATCAGTGGAGTTTAGAGAGTGATTCATCATCCCCTGAAAATAAGCTTGTACCTCTAGTTAGCTTGGAAACTGTCTCAACTCCACCGAGTGAACTGATTCAATTTTTACTGACTGTTACAGGAACCCGACATGTAAATCAGATAAAAACTTCTACACTTTAGGCATCAAAAGTTAGGAAAAATGAATCCCTTTAACACAGAGTGAGCTGAATGCTATCCCAAATGCCAAAACCCAGTATTTATACCATATTCCTAGCTGTGCTGCTTTATTTCCTTAGTAGTCTATGGATTCACATCACAGTTACCCACCCACGGATATGCATGCTCAAACCAGGATGTTTATTATGACTATATTACAACCAAATGTCCCACATCATGACCATAACACTGCGCTTGTAGGACATCCGTAGTCACCATTGTCATCTATATAATAACTTACATGTTCTTCTGTATTTGGATGTGGTACTGTTTGACAGATTTCTCCCCAAAACATGCTGCCAGTTGTTTTCTCCACTTCTCTTGTCATCTTTGTCCATAGTTTTGGTTGGTTAGTTTTCAGAGTATCATTTCTAAGAAGCAGGTGAATCACAAACATAAGAAGAACATCTATTTGATGTTCAAGTGCAGCAGTAGCCTGGATTAATGCTGGCCAGAATAGAATGGCTGAAATATAAAGATACTTTCCTGACCAGTTTCTCCCTGTCTTTCTCTTGTCTGTTCACAGGCATGGAGAACAGCCCTGATACTTCTGGTGGGAGGTTTACAAAAATGCCTTGTTCGTATAGATTTTCTAGTCCACCTGTGATATGGTATTCTATCTACAGAACATCCGAAATACCAAGTTCAAACACCACTGTAGACGTATAAAATTATTTGCATATTTTTTTTTTTACTTGAGCCACTGCCTAGATAAATTCTTGTGCTTCTTCCTGCAATGGCTGTTCTTTAAGTACATCTATCCTATTGTTCTACTATTCTCGAAAGAGTACCTGCCCACCATCTAAACACCAGAAAGCCTGTTCTAGACAGCTACTGCAAATTTTAAAATGTTGTGTAAGGTATTTTTCATTTCTTTCAAATAGTTGTCAATAAGCATTTTCCTTCAACTAAACAGTATTATGAGCCATCTCACACAGAGGGAAGATGGATTCAAGGAAAATTGTTCACTGCAGTGAACCCTGAATACTAAACAATGTCAGTTAAAAAAAACTTTATTGACTAAACAGAGTCAGCTTCTGCGATGGAAGGAAATTGTCATGGAAACAGTTAGATTTAGCATGATATCTTTGAATTCTTCCAGATAGCAGGTATGTTAAGAAAAATTATTTTTGTGAGAGTCCACATTTTTTAAAATTATGATCTTAAAATATGAATATTACCAGAAAAGGTATCTAGCACCAGTTGTCCACTACCTTAAAAGTCTTGCTCATTCACTATCACTATCCAAAATGCATTTTTATTTTGGAATTCAGAAATCATGTAGAAAATATTCTTTTGTCAAAACAGCCCAAGGCAATTTTACTCACAAGTAATTTAGTTTATACATTTTATGAGCTTTTACTACTGAGTAAAACTTCTTTTCTAGACCAAAGCATTTTATTATTGCAATTAAAAAATTATCTCTTGATACCAACTTTCATTTCTACAGGAAAGTTTGTCATATTTTCAAAATATCTTTTTTTTTAGCCAAAAATTTAGAGCCAATAATATATTTCTGACTAATACTATGACTCTAAAACTTTCAAGCATTCTTTATATTTTCTCCAACAAAGAAATGATCAGAGAAAAGATATCATGACTGCATTATTAGTAGTATTATTGTTAGTGATAAATATGCATGTTGATTTCCTAGAAAGAAAAATATGGCCAAACTATCCCAGAGCTAGCTGATAAGAACAGGATTGAGTGCATAGACTTTCAGCAACAACTAGGAGCTCGTCACAGACCAAAACTGTGTTGTGTACCTTGCTGTAAGAAGAAAATAAGACTTCTACTGTAGAGAATTAGTAGAAAACAGGAAGAATGCAGATCTTTTTGCATTGCTTCATAAGCTAAGGTTTTCAGCTATAGCCAGGACAAAACAGAAGTCAAGCACAGAAAAAAGAAGCAAAATGGTGACATTTAAGAAATTATGCAGCTAGAACCAGTGACAAGACATGATCAGACTGGTTTATGTAACAATAGAATATAAACAAGGTTAAAGAGTAGATTCCTTTCCTTACAAACAGAGCGGTAAATTAAGTGCATCCACTTAACGTATTTGTAAAATGACAGCTTTATGCTAGTGACTCCGTAATAAATAACAGGCAAGCTCACATTTTTGCTGAAGGATCTACCCTCAGAAAAGATACACGAAGACATGCATACCCTCTCAGTCATATAACTAAAGGACAAGGCTAATTTAGCCATAACAGACTGCGTCACGTTTTAGTATTTCTTCACATCGTAAGGTTTATTAGGATTTCAACAGTAAGTATCTTTCCTTTCCTAATGGAACATAAAATTATACTACTTATGTACGTCTTTCATGAAATATTTATAGTGCACCATTTGGTTTGTGATTCACTTTCAATAAAGTTCCTTTAAAATCAAGTACTGCTTTTTTCTGGAACTGGCTCCTCTAGTTCCCAGCTCCCACTGCAAGTCAAGAAGTCTCTGGTACCAGCTGGCTTTGTACTAGGTCTTTGCATAGCTTGGCACTTGCATTCATGTGAGAAACGACAGCAAATGCTCTGACCTTCTGACTCAGGCTCAGAAGTAAGCACTGCTTTTTCCTTTCTGATCATGGGGGACTCTTAGGGCACACAGCCATTTTGAAAAAGATTGTAGATTTTTTTGTATGATGATATCAGCATAAACTTTGCCTTATTTTGGTGTGACTGAGTTATGTTATTGGAGACCAGGCAGTTTGCTCGATGTTTGTTAAAAGCTAAGATAACGAGTACGCAAACAAGTTCTTTGAACAAACAAAACTTCACCAAGAAACCAGTGCTCCTGCTCCCTAGATTTAACACCTATCATTGAAAGAATAAATGTCGAAAAACCCTGGAAACATCAAGGTTTTGATTACTTTTCCAGCAAGGTCCAAGGATATTCTTCTGCCATAAATCCCTGTCACGTTACATTTTTTCATTTGCAGACTGAAGATATTTGTTGCCAGGTATTAGCCATTTGTTCTTCTGCCAATGTTATCGTCAAGCTCTTCATGTTTAATGTTGAGTTTTTATAAAAAGCTCCCACATTCCTGGAAATGCCTTAACTCTATCCTTTCTTGTATCATATTTGCCTTCATCATAGCTATCTTTATGGTTAACTATACCCCTAAATCTTACTATTCTACATCTTCCTCTTCTTCTATTGATGCTTCCATCAATAAAACTTGAATACTATAACTTTTATTTTATTAAAAGCTAGTCACAGTTCAGAATAGCACACAGTGTCTTCTTGATCCTTGTATTGCACCTGTTCTGTTACATGTCCAAGATAGTTTTCTGCTGTCTGCACCTTGAGGAATATCTTTGAATCCAGAGCTGGAAAGATACTTTTCAGTGTTATCTTTGTTCTGTTCTGCAACTCGTTCATAGAGGTGAAAGCACATATAAAATACTCCTCACCTCTTAGACTAGCTCTGACTGTTAAGTAAATTTAATCTTTAAATTATTTCTTTTTTCTTCCTCTGTGCATTTACTTTGACAGGGGCTTGATCTTTCCTCCTCTTCATTCACTGAGAATTTTCCTTCTCGGTTCACAGAAGGTTCATAGAATCATAGAATGGTAGGGGTTGGAAGGGACCTCTAGAGATCATCTAGTCCAACCCCCCTGCTAAAGCAGGTTAGCCTAGAGCAGGTTACATAGGAATGCATCCAGGCAGGTTTTGAATGTCTCCAGAGAAGGAGACTCCACAACCAGCCTGGGCAGCCTGTTCCAGTGCTCTGTTACCCTCACAGTAAAGAAGTTCTTCCTCATGTTCAGGTGGAACTTCCTGTGTTCCAGTTTGTGCCCATTGCCCCTTGTCCTGTCGCTGGGCACCACTGAGAAGAGTCTGACCCCATCCTCTTGACATCCACCCTTTAGATATTTGTGAGCATTGATCAGATCTCCTCTCAGCCTTCTCTTTTCCAGGCTGAACAGACCCAGCTCTCTCAGCCTTTCCTCATACGAGAGATGCTCCACTCCCCTAATCAACTTTGTGGCCCTCCGCTGGACTCTCTCCAGTAGTTCCCTGTCTCTCTTGAACTGGGGAGCCCAGAACTGGACACAGTACTCCAGATGCGGCCTCACCAGGGCAGAGTAGAGGGGGAGGATCACCTCCCTCGACCTGCTGGCCACACTCTTCTTAATGCACCCCAGGATGCCATTGGCCTTCCTGGCCGCAAGGGCACACTGCTGGCTCATGGTGAGCCTGTTGTCCACCAGCACTCCCAGGTCCTTCTCCGCAGAGCTGCTCTCCAGCAAGTCAACCCCCAGCCTGTACCGGCACATGGGGTTGTTCCTCCCCAGGTGCAAGACCCTACACTTGCCCTTGTTGAACTTCATCAGGTTCCTCTCCGCCCAACTCTCCAGCCTGTCCAGGTCACGCTGAATGGCAGCACAGCCTTCCGGTGAGTCAGCCGCTCCCCCCAGCTTTGTATCATCAGCAAACTTGCTGAGGGTACACTCTGTCCCTTCGTCCAAATCATTGATGAATACGTTGAACAGGACTGGACCCAGCACTGACCCCTGGGGAACACCGCTGGTCACAGGCCTCCAACCAGACTCCGCACCACCGATCACTACCCTCTGCGCTCTGCCATTCAGCCAGTTTTTGACCCACCTCACTGTGCGCTCATCTAAGCCACTCTTCCTGAGCTTTCCTATGAGGATGTTGTGGGAGACAGTGTCAAAAGCCTTACTGAAGTCAAGGTAGACAACGTCCACTGCTCTCCCCTCGTCCACCGAGCCAGTCATGCCATCATAGAAGGCTATCAGATTGGTCAAGCAGGATTTACCCTTGGTGAATCCATGTTGACTACTCCGGATAGTCTTCTCCTCTTCCATGTGCTTGGAGATGAGTTCCAGAATGAGCCGTTCCATCACCTTTCCAGGGATGGAGGTGAGACTGACTGGCCTGTAGTTTCCCGGGTCTTCCTTCTTGCCCTTTTTGAAGATTGGAGTGACATTGGCTTTCCTCCAATCTTCAGGCACCTCTCCTGTTCTCCACGACTTTTCAAAGATGATGGAGAGTGGCCTAGCAATTACCTCCGCCAGCTCCCTCAGCACACGTGGATGCATCCCATCGGGACCCATCGATTTGTGCGTGTTCAGTTTGCCTAGCTGCTCTCTAACCCAATCCTCATTGACCAAGGGCAAGTCTTCATTTGTCCGTGCTTCCTCTCTTATCTCCAGAGTCTGGGAGTCCTGAGGGCCAGTCCTAGCAGTGAACACTGAAGCAAAGAAGGTATTCAATAACTCTGCCTTCTCCGTGTCCAGCGTCACCAGGTCACCCGCCTCGTTCAGCAGCGGGCCCACATTTTCCCTAGTCTTCCTTTTGCTCCCAATGTACCTATAGAAGCCTTTCCTGTTGTCCTTCACCTCCCTTGCCAGGTTTAATTCCAGGCAGGCCTTAGCCTTCCGTGTTGCATCCCTGCATGTTCTGACAACAGTCCTGTATTCCTCCCAAGTAGCCAATCCTTTTTTCCACATCCTGTAAACTTCCTTCTTCCCTTTGAGTTTTTTTGCGACCTCCTTGTTCATCCACGGAGGTCTCCTGCCTCCTTTGTTCGACTTCTTCTTCATCGGGATGCACTGATCCTGAGCTTGGAGGAAGCGGTTCTTGAATATTAACCAGCTCTCTATGGCCCCCCTGCCTTCTAGAGCGCTAACCCAAGGGATTCCTCCCAGTAGGTCTTTGAAGAGGGCAAAGTTAGCTTTCTTGAAGTCCAGGGTTCTAATCTTACTTGTAGCCCTGCTTCTTCCACGCTGGATCCTGAACTCCACCATCTCATGGTCACTGCAGCCAAGGCTGCCCCCAACCTTCACATCTCCAACCAGTCCTTCTCTGTTTGTTAGTATCAGGTCCAGGGTCGCTCCTCTCCTCGTCGGCTCCTCCACCACCTGCGTTAAAAAGTTGTCATCAATGCTCTGCAGGAACCTCCTGGACTGTACATGCCTGGCCGTGTTGTTTTTCCAGCAAATATCAGGGTGGTTGAAGTCCCCCATGAGCACCAGGGCCTGTGACTGTGAGGCAACTTCCAGCTGTCTGTAGAAGGCCTCGTCAAGTTCCTCTTCCTGATCAGGTGGCCTATAGTAAACACCCACAACAGTGTCACCTGTATTGGCCTGCCCTCTAATTCTTACCCATAGGCTCTCGACTCGTTCTTCATCCACCCCTAGGCAGAGCTCGATACATTCCAGTTGCTCTCTGACATAAAGAGCAACTCCACCACCCCGTCTTGCTGGCCTGTCCTTCCTAAAAAGTACATAGCCGTCCATGACTGCATTCCAGTCATGCGAGCTGTCCCACCACGTCTCCGTGATCGCAATGAGGTCGTGGCCCCGTGACCACGCACAGATCTCCAGCTCCTCCTGTTTATTCCCCATACTGCGTGCATTGGTGTACAGGCACTTCAGGGAGGTAGTCGAGCACGCAGGTTTCCCCGGAGGGGCGCACAAGGATCCAATGCCTTCATACCCATCCTTGAGGTGGTTGGATTCCTGCTTCTCATTTTGGGAGGCAGGCGAGAAACCTTTGTAGCTGCCCTGATTATCCTTGCTTTTTTGCTTGCTTATGCCGTCAATTGCAATGGCATGAGTATTGCCAATGTGGACCCCACCCCCCGAGTCATTCAGTTTAAAGCCCGCCTCACCAGGTTGGCCAGCCTGTTGCCAAAGATCCCCTTGCCCTTTCTAGACAGATGGAACCCATCCCTCCCTAACAGATTAAAGTCACTGAAGTATGTCCCATTATCATAAAACCCAAAACCCTCGCGATGACACCAGCCACGTAGCCAGGAGTTGACGTTCATTATCCTTCTATTCCTGGCTTCACCCTTACCTCTAACCGGTAAAATGGAGGAAAAGATGACCTGCGCACCGACATTTTTCATTCGCGCCCCCAGGGCTCTGTAGTCTTCTTTAATTCTGGTCAGACTCCGGTGAGCAGTGTCATTTGTACCCACGTGAAAGAGCACCAGTGGATAATAGCCCATGTTCTTGGCAAGTTGTGGCACCCTCTCGGTAACGTCTCTTATCTTAGCTCCCGGAAGGGGACAAACCTCTCTCAACTCTCTGTCAGGCCGGCAGATGGGTGCCTCAGTGCCTTTTAACAGAGAGTCCAGGTCTGTGTATTTTCTTAGGATTGCTATAGAGCAAAAAAGCAAAGAAAGAAAATTATTGAACATATTAAAACATATTGCTTCCTCTAAAATTAGTCTTATGGGTCTCACAAAATCTTACACTGCAGCTGTCCATATTGTACCTGTTCCTGTGAAAAAAACCCAGAGCTTTTACTCTCCAGCAATTTGAAGGGATTTGAATGATAAGGGAAAAATATTTAACAGGAGAAATTATTTATGTTTGGCTTTCCCCCTCAGGGGGAAACGAAGTATTAATGACTTGTGTGATGAACCTTTCCAGGAAGTGATCAACTCACTTCCTGGGACATGAAGCCCACCTGAGTCTTGCAATAGCCCTTGGAAAGAGAAAATTTCACTAGTAAATACCTCTATTCTCAGGCATTGTTCTACAGATGCCTATCTATTCCTTTAACACACATGTAAGAACCTGTTTTCCACGCATACTGCACAGTCATTCTATTGCTTAGTCGTAATTGCTGAGGCTCAGGAGTAGCTGTTAGGCATTAAGACCATGTGAAGTTCAGATCTTGGAATCTAGTGTAACTGATGTGTATGCATGTAGAAGCTTTCATTCCAAAGTATTTCAGATCCAGGCTTTTCTTTTTATATTGCCTAAAAGTGACTAGAAAACACAATCTGATTTTTTCAGTGCAGAGATATATTTTAAGACTGTGAATCCTCTAAAAATAAAGCAAGCTATATTTGAAACAAAACCAAGAGATTCAGTTATGTTTTAGAACAGCAAGAAACAAATTTTCATAACTATCAGCAATGATATAAATTCTCAACAATAAATGAATAAACACAAAAGAGCTAAGTGAGGGAAAAGCAAATGCTATTGTTAATTGAGAACTGAAAAAATTATTATGAGACTTGAACTTTTACTTTCTTGTTTTCCCCTTCTGGTGATATTTCTAAGCTTTGTTTGCTAAATTAAGATGCCTAGATAAAAAAATGTAGTTATATAATAATTTATGTATGATTTTTTTCATTGCTGCAGCATATTTCAAGGAAACACATGGAGCTTTTTGTATCTCTTAAAGAAGTATTGTCATGCAGTGTTGGGTTTTGAATATTCTGTGCTAAGAATGTGTTGTTTTGGATGCTGTTTGACCTAGTGAAAGCTGTTTTGTATTTATAAATTTCAAGACCTATAATCCTAAACATATCATTGCTTTACCTAAAAAGAAAAAGCAATGTGCGAATACATGTTTTCATACTTTGTGATTATTTATTCTCCTATTTCAGTAATTTTTTACTGCTGCAGATACCTTTGCATTGTTTTCAAATCTTCTCCTTCTTCTTTCCAGAGTTCAATACAAGGAGGCGAAATTAATTTGAATATTTCATTAGACTGTCAGTTTGGGTTCAAGGTTTTAATTTCTTCATGTAATTAAAAATAAGTTTGAACTCAGGAAATAAGATTCTAAAAATTAATACATAAATTCCACTTAAATCCAAATTAAGGTTAAGGTCCTATACTTATCCACAAACCTTTTCATCCCACGTGAGAGTACATCAATTGCCAACATTTTATATCTTTATATGGTAAACTCCCACTTTTTTCATAATGAACATCAGAAGGGCAGATTTTCATTCTGTCTGCTGAAGTCTACTCTGGCAATAATGCACCTCATTTCAGAGAAAAGCTGAGACTCTAAGAGAACTTGTGAAAGCCTCCTCTTAAGAGCTCGCTCGCATTGTTTTTCCAGTGGGGCGGTCCTCCCTCTCATGTTCCTGCTGCCTATCCTTGCTATCAACCTAGCTTCAAGCCATTAATTATTCATTCCATTCTGCCGGGTGCAAAACCTGCAGGCAGCACACCTATTGCATTTGTCTTTGGTTTTGTGTACTCTCCCCAAACACATCTCATCTTCCATTTCAGATGGGCTTACTTCCCCTGTTGTTAGATCTCGCCTTGTTTCTTAGTTATATAATCCCACTCTTCCAATTGCCAATATGCAGCGTTGTTACGGACCGAGCTGCTATTCCAGCTTCTCTTGTGTTCCTGCTTCTTGCTGCCACTGACTTTTTTATATAGACCTTCCCAATGTATTCTCTTTTGATAGCACAAGATCAATCATCCTTTCATACACAGGTATCAGAGACTGCAGTCATTCCGAGCCTGCCTTTGCTTAGCTTTATAGCTTGTTCTTTTGTTATGACATGCTTAAAGTCAGACTGATTTAGCTCTTTTCCAGAGATTACTGGAATATTTTTCCTTAGTATATCTTTTACTCGTAATATTACTAAGTATCCTAAAAAACCAAAACCAAACTGAGATTTAGCTTTGTTCTTCATTGTTTGACAGAGGATGTTATGATCTGGGAAAAAATATTGAACCCTAAAATGTTTTGAGTGTACCATACTCCATGCAAAAGATTCAGCAGAACTACACAAAGGCCAGGGCAAGCAGGGCATCTACTCTTGAGTGTCCACTTAGGGAACACAGGCTACAGAAAAGAAAACCTTCTCGATTTTACAGATGGTTCCTGCTGCCACCCGGGAACAAAGGATTCACGCTTACCGCGACATCGGAGAAAGGAGGTAGCATGGGTGTGAGGGACCCCTTGTCAACTGAATGGAAACCTAAGGAGGGAGACATGCTCCCAGGGAAGAAAGCGTGCCCTGGTATCAAATTAGCATACAGTGGCTCTGCCTGTGCTTTTATAATACAGGTTGTACAAACTGCCATAATGCAACAACTCTCATCTTTAAATTTGTTCTATAGAGTCATAAATCAATTTTCATGGGATAATCTCTTTGCAGTATATACTCTTTCAAATATATACGATATCTAAAATGCAAAATTGCCCGTACTCTGTGAAATGCGGCTATGCTAAAGCAATGAGACAGAAATTCAGCTAAACAGAAGGATAATAGAATTAGTGGTTACACAAAAATTAAGAACAGAAATGGCAGCTATTCCAGACAGTAACTGTGGCAGATGCCCTGTTTACAGCATGTTGGTGGCAGATAAATAACTACTCTGACAATAGCAGTGCAGAATTCATCCTACAATCATAACTTCAGCCATCTACTTTAAATCATAATACATCATAATTTACAAATGCAGAACCACTAGAACAAACGATCTTGTTCAAATGTCACCTTCCTACTGAGCTCCTTCACCCTCTGCTTTGTATTCCAAGTCTCATCTCTTTACTCGAATGGCAAAACAATACATTCTTTAATTGCATTAGCCTTAAGAGCCCACAAGAAAGTGAGCTAAGTTTTCTTTTCTCTCAACAAGTATTGGCAGGCTTATGAACTGTGTGGCAGGTACTAAGAATAAGAACAGCTCCACTGAAGTTAGTAATGTCTGATGATTCATATGCACTGAGGACCTGAACTGGATTACAAATTGCAGAGTCATTTCTGTCCTTAATTATAGTTACGCCATCTCACTGCAGAATTAATTTCTACAGGCGGAGCTTAGCATCTAACTGAGCTTACAGAGTATCTATGGATGGTGATGATGCTTGAAAAGCACAGGATTTTGCTTGGCTTTCACTTCCATCTGAGCTTTCACTTCTGAGTGTATGAGTGCTTGTTTTCTAACTTGAACTCTGGTAGTAGAATTTTTAGGACTGAAACAATGAACTTCAATACTGGAAACCTAACACTGCGGATGTTTAAGATGCAGTTGTCCCTTTCGATTGCTTTCAAATATATTTGAAAAGCAAGTACCAAATATATTTGTAAGCAAGTATCTCAAAACAGTCTTAAGAAACTCCAATTAGTTTACACTTCTGTAGACAAACATTCCAGTAAGAAGTTCCCTGACTATTTATTAAAACTAGTGAAGACCGAGAAGATGATTTTTAGTTGGAATTGTCCAGAACAATTGGAATTGTCAGGGAAAGAAAACACACCTGCAACATCTTGAATAAATGCAGTAGTTAAGTGTTCTACCACTGTTATGTTCATCCACGTTCAATTTGAACTCATATTGAAACAAGCGAAGTGGAAGGCTGTTGGCATTATCAGAAATAAAGTGTGTATTATAGGTGAAGAGGACAGAGAGCTTGCTCAAAGAGAGACTAGCAAAAGAAGAACAAAAGAATCCTGGATGTCTGCTGGAAGGCTCAACATGCAGGAGGAAGACACCTAAAAAAAAAGGTGGGAATAACAAATGTTTGTTAACTAGAACAAAATCAGCCTGAAAACTGGAAGATGTTTTAACAGGGAAGCTGTAGAAGAGCATTCCCGTAGGATTAGTTAAGGAGAAAAAGCTTTGCTCCCTTTAAAATTTATAACAGGATTATATGATGGTATGTCTGTAGAAGTAGAGGATTGCCTGAGATACACAGAAAACCCATTAGCCTAATGATTCTAATTCATCAAAAAGTCTAATGGTTTCTGAATTTTTAAAGTGAAATCAGTGGAGACTAAATGGCACAGATATCAAGTCTGAGAGTGTTGTGGTTTAACTCCAGCTGGCTACTCAGCACCACACAGCCACTCGCTTGCTCCCTCCCAGTGGGATGGGAGAGAGAATTGGAAGGGTAAAAATGAGAAAACTCATGGGTTGAGATAAAGACAGTATAATAGGTAAAGCAAAAGCTGCACATGCAAGCAAAGCAAAGCAAGGAACTCGTTCACTACTTCCCATCAGCAGGCAGGTGTTCAGCCATCTTCAGGAAAGCAGGGCTCCATCACGCCTAACGGTTACTTGGGAAGACAAACGCCATCACTCCAAATGTCCCCTCCTTCCTTCTTCCCTCAGCTTTATATGCTGAGCATGACATCACTGAATATAAAAAAATATAACTGGAAAATCAAAAAAGTACAAAACAAAACAGAATTCTTTTTGTGTGTTGAGCTGAAAGATTTTGAGCCATTCTGGGTTTTATTCCATTCTGTAAAGTGCATTGTTGTTATTCAGTTTTGGAAAACTGCAGAAAACACAGATTTTCTTCTAAAACATAAAATTACATTTTTGACCAGCTCTAGTAATTAGCAATAATTATTTCTGTATTGATTTGTGCCGACTGCCTTCAAAGCGTGCTGCCCACATTTGATTTTGATTCATATCTGATCAGCTAAAACATCCATATGGTTTGCGCTGGAAAGATACACTGAACTTGTTTTCAAAAACAATATGGGCCAGCAGATATTCACTCAGTTAATTTTCAGAAAGCTTTATGAATCAGAAACACTGGCATTTCTTAAATTACTGGGTGCCTGACTTAGCACAATCTGCCATTGGTTAAAAAACAGAAAAGTGATTAAATCCCCTTGGTGTTCATTGGAACCAGGGCAGATGGCTCCCATTTCCCTGAAGAATTTTTATTTTGTTTTCTTCCTCTCAAAAGAGAAATTTGCTACCACTGTGATAAAAACATACGACACAGAATAACCAGTTCAGGTGCTTTCTGAGAATCTGACAATTGTTTTAAAGTAGAATAGTACTTTCTTGGGGACTGAGTGTTTACAGGATTATAAAATGCCTGGGATGACACCAGGATATATATCTCCAAAATATTTACAAGCAAAATTGCTCTTAAGAGTTTTAGAAGGGAGAAAAAACCCCAAAACCTAAACAGAAATTCCATTATGATCTAAGTCACTGACATACGTAATAAGCAGCACTGAATTATTTGAATCCTTCACAGTTTTCCACTGCCGGTTTCTATGACTATGAAATGTTCTCTCCTACTTTCATTAACATAGGAGAAAACCAGAGCTACACAGGAGAATCACTGGACTTCCCAACAATTTACTAACAAGCCCAAACACGGAGAAATCTGAGAAACTTTGGTTCTGTTCTGTTCAGGAACAGCAAATTTTATTGTGGACATAAGCCCAGTTCTATTTCCTTATAAAAAAATTCTTTGTATCACTGCTTTCCCATTCCTGTTCTTTGTCTTTGTGTTTCTGCAGTTTCAGACTTCCTTAGCACTCAGTTCATCACCTCCTCACCTATTAGTTACACCTGGGCTTTCCTCTCTGCTAATACCTAATATCTTTCCTCCAAATTTCCCCATCCAAACTCTTTCTCTGTGTGGACCCAGCAGGTTCTGCTCATTTTCCTTCTATGTAAAGTTTGGGAAGATCAGCATGGCACAACTGAAAGCAGAGGAAAGCTAGCGTCTCCATTTCAGTATCAACTGCACTCTGCAGGTACTGCAGACAGGTAACAAAAATAATAGTCCCACTTATTGGGGGTAGGACAGAAGACTGGCTGGGAAGAGAAGTCCTGATGTTCAACTAGAGTGTAAGGGAACTAGATTGTCAGGGAAAAATCTTTCCTTTCCGTGGAAGGTGTATGTTTGTGATTCATTTTGGCATGAAAAGAGCAAGAATGCATAGAGTTGTATCTGTTCTTCAGATCACAAGATCACAACATGGATGTCCTAGGGTAGAACTGACGGTAAGAAAGATCTGGTATCAATCTGCATAATCCCATACATGCAACTGTTTTAGCAACAGCTAAACTAACATCACACTAGGACCTAGGTTTTAAGCATTTCCTCTTAAATTATGCTTAATTTTAGCTTGGAATGCATCTAACCAACACTGAAGTTAATAATCAGAACTCGGGACTAGTCATGCATAAGGGTACTCCAGTAGTTTAGTAGCTTTAGATCATAAAACTCATTTGTTTAGCTGGTAATAAGTTTTCTCAAGCACAGCCATTTGTACTGTGATTGTTAATCTGGATCCTATGGATAATCTGAGTCATTACTGTACAATGAAGCTTCTCATAGAACATCAATCATCCAATACAGGACATTATTGTATTATTCACAAACAAGTTGGGGGGTGGGGGGGTGGGGCAGGGAGAGAGAACAGAAATTTTGGAAGTTATTTCCCCCCCCAAAAAAAGCTCTGAACATGTATTTGATGAGTTTGGGTAAGACATAAAAAAAGATAATTTAAAATGGATTTGACAAGAGTTATATAAAATGTAAAATTAAAAAAAAGGAGAAAATTAAATTGGCATTTTCAGCAGACATTTCAAAAGAATTTAAAATTCCTTAAGAGATGACTACTGAACTATGTTTCATGCATGAAGAACTCCCACTTCCCAACTCAGGACCTGCCATCTGTACAGAGTGCTGACCAATCTTTACAAATATTTTTCGAAAGCCTTTCCTTTCTTCCATTTTTGCTGTCCAAATTTCTCAACAGAAAGCACAGCCAAAGCCATGCACATCCTGCTGCAGTGACAGCACTATCTCAAAACACACATTAGCAATGTAAAATCTCACTTTACAGGATTTTTTACCAAAGCTCAATGTAATTTTTTCAGTGTATCCTTAGAACTTGATTGTAATACTTCACCTTTTGTCCTCTGGACAAGTTATTAGCTGTTAGGAGGTTTGGGGTTTTTATTTGGGGGGGGGGGAGGCCCTCCCCCACCCCACCTTTGCACAGAAGCTTCCAGAATTTTTTGCCTTTCAAGCTGTTACTGCCCATCTTCAACGACGACTTTAAAAACCTGATCATAGGTGCAGCTGAAGTGATGCAGAAATTCTCTCCAGCTATCTGCAGGGTTCTTCTGTCGGCAACCTGAGTGTCAGTCCTCTCCAGAGAGATTTGTAACAAAGCTTTGGTTAAGTCACACAAGTTCAAAGGGAAAAGCTCTCTGCGCAGGATGATGTTTATTTAGGGAGTAAGCACTCCTTTGTCACAGTGGAATCCAAAATTTCAGAAGCAGGTACATTCCATTAGGAGAATTCTATTCTGCTATAATTTTTCTTAGCATACACAGCACAACTACAGTCCCTCATTTCCAAGTGCATGAATCACACAGAGGCCACTGAAGGAAAAAAAAAATCAATAAAACCTAGAACAAACAAAACCCCAAGTATATGCTGTTGAAATATTTTATAATTTAATCTGTTTATTTAGCCATGATTCATTGAGATATTTGAAGGATAAGGTATTTGTGAACTATTAGGAACAAGCTCAATCATTTGTGCCTAATACACTACAGAACATTACTGGTCACAGTATCAATGCCTAAATCAAATCTACCTCAACAACTTACAGGGACCAAAGATTGCTCCTTAAGCTAATAAATATTATAGAAGATTAAAAGATTTCATAAAAAATTATAAAACTTTATGAGTAGACAGAGCTACAGGCAGAACAAATTAAATTTAACACCACGAGATGTGGACAAGCAAAAAAACCAACAACTAAGGCAGCAAGAGGAAATATGGATTCCCTCTGGTCAGATGCAGGCAAAAGATCAGGGTACATAAAAATCTGGGACAAAACTAATACTGAATATACGATAACACTTCAGTAAAAGATCTCTAGAAACAGAAATATCTACAAATAGAGAACAGACAATAGAAATTAAAAAATGTACTTCAGAAAACCTACTCTATCTATATTAACCTAGATCCTCAATAAACACATGTATATTCCCCCATATCCAATGAGCAGGAATTTTAACATAAAGAAGTGTCAACATCTTCAATAGTTTCCAGTCAAAGCCTAATATACTTCATTCACATGTTAAAATATTTACACTTTATTAGTTTCATATTCTGAACATAGTAGCGTAAAGATGTAAAATTCCATTTTCTAATAAGAGTTCTGAGGGTAATATATTGGATAAAGAACATGAGTGATGTTGACAATAGTCCTTGTCAGACTCAAACTTGCTGTTAAGGTCAGTGATCAGCTTAACAATTCAGTGCCCTAAAAAAATCTGTATTGGCTAACTGTGGAGAAGTTCTGGCCAAGTCCTTTGATAGATGGCCAGGAACTGAAGAGTACCTGGCCTCAGAAAAGACTGTCAACAGCTGAGATTTCTGGACAAAAAGCCTGAATGATTTAAAAGATAATTTCAATATAATTACATGGAAACAGATCAAGGGGTGACATGGATTATTATAACAAAAATAGTTAAAAGAGGCAGGTGAAGGAATAGGCATGAATTCAGTTTCTCCTGCTGTGTTATGCACAATTCATAAACTACTTATTATTTTTTAATAATGCATTATAAATTAATAATTATGTATTACTTTGAAAACACACACACTGATCTTCTATAAACTGATTTTGTGTCTCTGAAATGTAATAAAAATATATTAAAACTATCTATCTGAATGTATATGGCCTCAAGCTAGGAAGGTGGATTTCACTAGTGCAATTCTGTCCAAAAGCAATACACAATTCTGTCCAAAAGAAATATGCCTGTTTAAAATATATTCAGTATTTGGAGAGGGATTCAAGAACCATCTAGACGTTAGATATCTGTTAAAGGCTAGCCATCTTGGCTACCTCTGTAATCAAATGAGTAAGATACACACTTCAAGATGGTGATTCTTGTATCCTGTGTTTGCCTTGTATGAGCAATGCCCCTTTTCCCAGGAGCACTGTGCTTTTTAGGCAAATAAAGACAAGGGAGGTGAACTCCAGCCCTATGGCAAACAGTGTTCTGTTCATATTTCCAGATTTCTTTCCTCATGTAGGAGGTTAACTAACCAAACCTAGTAGTACCTATTTTGAATCACATTTATTCGTTTGGTTGGTTTTGGTAAATCTTACCTCAAACAATGCCTCTTCTCAAAAGTTGAAGTGAAAGGTATCTCAAAAATTCCTGCAACTGCACATGCACATTTCAAACCTGATTCAGTCTGGTATTAGGAAAGTCAGAGTTTGCTGTTTATTTTTGTGCTTGTTGGACAATCTTCAAAGCACTCTATATTTACTTGATACCCAGAAAGCATATATTCCTTTATTAGAAACATACTGGATTTTGTGCAGGGAGACTGAAAAATATACCAGTTGGTAAAAAGTATTTTCTCATCAATTTAATTACACAAAAGAATTAAAACATTTTACTGTTGTTTCCATTCAACAAAATATCAGTACCTATGCTCTTGCTAATCATCAGTGCCTTCAAAATGGAACTTCAGTATGGTTTTGGTTTGATTCAACAAACTTTTCCTCAAATACTTACACATGTTGAATCACCCTCAAATACTCAGTCTGGGTTTGTCTGCTGATAGTCCCCCAAACAGCTACAGAAGACAGTAACTCCCTTTCTACACAGCACTGGGAAGTTAATTCCACTTGGATTGACCAACATCATTTTCCTCAGCTAAGGCTAAGCTTAAGAGTGTTAGAGCCCGAGCCATACCAATGCACACACCCATGGGAACATAAATGGTTCAACAGCAAGAACCCAACCATCAAGACCAAAACTTACTGATTTTGAAATGTCAGTGTTAAAGGTTCATAGCTTTTTCCCCCTCTTTTGGTTATTTGTGTTTTTCTTCTGCAAAATTTAGAAAATAACGAGAAGTTACATACACAGAAAAATGAAAATTCAAAGGACTGGCTGTCAGTGTTTACTGTTAGAAGCAGGAAAAAAACCAGAAAGAAAAAAGTAGTAATACATACAATTTTCAATATGATTTTATTTCAATTCAAGATCTATATATCTTAGTATTATTTATAGTATTTGGAAGAACTAACAATAATTCTATTTCAAATCCTGTAAAATAGAAATGAATTTAAACTTTAAACATTTTTCTCAACTTGAACTGTTGAAATATATTATGACAAAAAATTGGAAGAATTTAAAAGAAAATAAAAATGCCAATGCAATTTCAGTGTGTCATGAGCATGAGTGGAGAACATTTCAATATCCAAATGCTTTTGTAAAGAATTATTGCATTTTCATTTTCAGATATTAAAAGTTCATCTACAGTACATTGCAATTCTGATGAACAGTGCTACCATATTGCTTCCAGAAACATTTGTTTCTGTATTAGTCAAATAACTCTGAAAGTCAGGTTTTATCACGACTCCGAAAAGTAGCAACACAAAAAAAAGATATTTCACAAACCCACAATACCTATATTTCTCTTTCTAATTAAAACCTGTCTTGTGTTTAATACCGCACTATACAGACTGGTTTTGAATTGCTATAATTACACCTCTGAATATGTATATAATGGAAATGGGGCAATCAGAAGGAAGTAGTATTCCAAAATTTTATAAATAGCAAGTTCAAAATATATCAACAGAAGTGCTGAGGGTTTTTTTTAATAAAGCGATGCTTAAAATTAAAAAGAAGAATTAATGTATGATTTGCAGTCTTTATACTTAATTACATTGGCTCATTACAATGGCTGTTTAAAATTATTTACTAGATTTAGAAACGCTAATGTCCACAGCTTATGCAGGCTCTCCAGAACTGCCCTTTATTTCTAGTATATAAGAAACTACGTGGAAGTGTTGTGGGGATTTTTGTTTGCTTTAATTTTATGGCAATGAAATACCTAAACCCATTGCATTTCTGCAGCTGGAATAGTCCTTATGCTCACAGAGACTTGTGCTTAGTGAAACAGTAACTGGCCTTGTGCTATCCACGCAAGATGCTAGAATGAATGTTTTGTTGACTGTGGCACCCTAACAATGCTTTGGAAATGCAGATGGAGTCGTATATTACTTATTTGAATTCTGTGGCCAGGACCTAACTCAAAGGAGCCCTTGAGTCTATCCCATCAGATACGCGTTTATCTTATGATACTTTGTCTTCTACGAAAATGACTGCTGTACTTGTTTATATGGGAAACTAATTTTTCATTATTTCCTTAACAGGTGTAACCTATAGAATAGACACAGAAAGAGTGTGAATTGCTTTGGGGCTATGTTCACCAGGGCATAAACTGCAATAGAATGACTTAAAAGTCTGTTTTCTTTCATATTTAAGATATTTTATTCTATTCACAATCTCACTATGTATTTTCCCAATTTATAATCTTGTCCATTAGGTACAAATGTTTACATCATAATACTTGAATCGTGTGATAAAAATTTGTAACAGCACCTGCTATAAGAGCCTTGAAATTAATGCTTAACTCAAGGCTAGAGAACAGCAATTATTCAGCTGGATTTATTTAGAAGGAGCAAAATCTCCCTTACAATTTGTTTCGCAAAACAATTACTAGACAACAGAAAACATTAGAAAGAAGAAGGTAGCCTCAACATGATTCATGTTTTTAAAAGTATGTTACAGAGGAATTGGTATATTTATCTTATCAAAAGCTTGATCAAAAGCTTGAGAAGGGACTTGACTAGTGTGTGTATCATAAGGAGAAGAAAATACAGGATCCTTAAGGAAGCAGAGAAAAGCTTCATATGAATAACTTGAATAGATAATTGAAACAATTCTAAATATGGAGGGTTAATTACTAGAATAAAACACCTAATGTGTTCAGGCCCCTTCTTCAGTTAACCTGTCCCAGTAGAGGGAACCTTTCATCTTCCCCCAAGATGACCTAAAATTAGGGGCTTATCTACTGATACAAAGATTATGTCCTTCTTTCTGATAAAAAATCAGATCACCAAGATCTTGGGTCCAGCATCGGAATCAACAAAGTTTTATAAAGATAAATGATGTCATGACTTTTTATAAATGTAGCTTTTTTTTTTAATTATCTTTAGCAATGTCTTTCGGTAGCGTAGAAAACACAGCAATTCAATGGAAAAAGCACCAGTGTGGTAAATGTACACATACACATAGCTTTAAGTTCATTTCACTAGAAATCAGCAGCAATTAGTACACTGTACTAATTATGTCTTACTACGTATGTTAGTATGTCTATATTAATAAAATGTATTATTGCATCCTGGCCAAATTGTTTACTTGGTCTTTACAACTCCACTGCAGAGCACAAATGCTACTTCACTTACACTTTTCATTTGCACTACCTTGCTTGGTCTCTGCATTGAATGATGGTCCCTGTTAGAACTCCTGTCCTAAAAGCAAGTGAATACATAATGCAGTCAATAGAAAGAACTCCAAGTATCGTTAAACTGATTTTCCTCACAAATGTGGTGCTTAGGCATTCCAGAAAGAAAAAACTGTGAATCCAAAATAAAAGAATGAATTCTGATTTGAGAAGTCACCTTATCTAAATGTTAATTACTATTTGATGATGTTGATTTGGGGGGTTTCATAATGAAAGCAGTACATTTCTTACTTCAAGTGTCACACTTTCAAGGAACTGCAGTAAGACAATGCAATCAAAAAAGCAGATCTAGTTTACTCAGTCAGAAGATACAAGCACAACTGTTTCTGATTTCAAAACTTGCCACAGGGAGTAAGTGAATCAGATTAAAGGCACTGTGCTGTGAACATCGTCACAAGTAATCTAAAAACATCAAGGCACTGTCATTCAAAAGGCTGACATTCACAACTGAGGTTACTGAAACATAAGTAAAAGAATTTTAATTGCATCAATATTTTAAAGCAAGCCAAGTCAAATACTGGTTTGAGTTCAGCGATACCAATAATTATGCAATTAGGTCATGATACAATTACAGAACATTCAAGAGTCTTGTAGAACAATGATACTGCGTTTTTAAAAATCCAGGCATTTATTTTGTTACATCATAGATTTTTCTTAAGTACGTACGTTCCTTAGAAGTATGAATCTCATTGATTTCAAGTGGTGTTTTTGCTTCTAAATCACTTAGGGGCTCCTAAAAATCTCACTTTCTGGCATAAGTTTCTTAAATATGCTTCTCATGTTTTGGATAATTATTTCACCTGAAGATTTTTTGATCTCACTTTTATAACAGCTGCCAGTGCAGTTGTTTGTGCAAAATAACAGGATTTGTATTATGTGTTATTCTTTGAAATCTAGACATACTAGATGTCTAAATCCTAAACTGTCATCTCGAGAGTTTTATTTAACTCAAAGAAACCTGGAATAGTGTTACACACAGCAAAACTAAAATCAGGCATTCTGTATTTGATAAAACTGTAATTATCAGATTTTTGTTTGTTTGCTTTTGAATGAGCATGTTTGATTCAATACTCAGTTATGTAGAAAGTAAGAATCTTATTATTAAACTTTTGACAGATTTTATAACAAGCTCCCAAAACTTAATTTCCACTGGCATGTCTAACAGTCCTGTTTAACCCTAACAGAAAGTTAATTAAAACCCTTAAAAAGCTCGTTCGTACAGCTCCAAGTAACTGTCATAAATAGACACTCTAACTGAAATTTCTAAATGTTTCAATGCAATCGCACTTCAGCAGACCATTACAGTGCCAAAAATTACATTTGTACAGGAAGTAACCTGAATTCTGCTGATCCTGCAGGATCCTCCTCCCCAAAAATATACTTAGGCAGGGAATATACCAATGAATACAATTACTTAATTATGAATATCCTTTAAGCTGGGTCTGTATCTTACCTAACGTGTAGCTTAACAGCTTTGTTATTAATCATGTCTTAATGTAAACACTTTGAAGCTGCTGCTACTCAGTGATGTTCATTACAAATAGGCCCTGTGGGAATCACCACCTTATTTCATTAAAACTTCTGCCTGCTGTTAATTGCTCTTAGGAAAACATGAACAAATTAACTGTGTTTTAAGAGACAGTGGGGTGAATTTATATGCTTGTGTGTTTGATTGCTGAGGACTTATCACGTTCCTCACAATCTTCTGCGGTTGCACTACACTATATGATAGTTGGCATTGCTAGCCTGTTTTAATCAATACCAGTTGATTTTATAAAAGTTAAACAAAGAAAATATGGTTTTTAAACCATAGTGTTTATCATGCCAGCTGAGACACAGTATCATTCTGGATCATGGGCAACTAATTTTTAAGTTTTAATGCATCTTTTGTGTGAAAGAAATTATGCTCTTTAGCAGGGTGATTGATGTATATTAACTGAGCAAATTAAAATATCCAGGATATTTTTACCATGACTGAGGCATAAATAGGGTATGTGACACCCTGCTGTTGAAATCAAGGGTTTTCTGTAATTCAAAGAGTTATGAGACTTTGTATACATCGTAGTATCATTCAGTTAAAATAGAGTAATAAAGAAAAGATCATTTAATTTAAATGTTCTCATTCAAAATGTTAGTAAATATGCTTTATGTAGTAGAAAGCCTACAGTGTAATTTGCACAGGAATGTTTATGCAAAAAGAAAATTCTCTTTTTTAATAAGAAAATTAAGTCAGATTTCCAACAAATACATGTTAAGAAAGTAAGTTATCTATTATCTTCCTTACAAAAACCTATAGCATGTGACATTCCTGCTACTTAACTAAGTTTCATCGTAGACCCCTGAGTAAAGTCTCTTGGAAAATCTGTGGCTGCAATCCAAAAATCAAAAGGAATTGGGTAAAGAGTAATCTGGGAATATATTTACGTGCCATTAAAGAAATAATTATTCTCTCCCCTGTCAGCACAATGGATCCCGAGCATCTAAGTTGTGTATTCAGTATAACCCTCTGACTTTTTGGGGAACTGGCATTTCAAATTCAGACAGACGTCTAAAAATTGGCAATGCGATTGTGATTAAACGTACTCATTAGTCATTTGATCTCAAAAAACCAAAAAAAGGCAACTTAATGGGTAAGCAAGGAGTAGGATACTAAAAATGCTAGACTGTTTATTTTTTATTTTGAAAAAGATAAATCACAAAGGAGACACTAAGACATATAAACAATGGAAGTACATTAAACTTCTGTTCTCTTCATCTCACTAGGTAAGAACAAGACAACACTCGAAACTGGAAGAAAGCTAATTGCAGACTGATCAAAGGTAATAGTACAGCACAGAAACAGACTTTAAGAAGCATTGACATTAAACACAGGGCGATTCAAATATTCAAAAGAATTTGGATGAATTACAGGAATGTTCAGTTATGGTAGTGTGAACAAAGAAAAGAAGATTTAGGGTGGATGTAAAAACTGGATCTAAACATTGGTTCCTTTGAGGCTAAAGACAATTGCTACTTATTGGGCATTAAGGGAAAACAAGCAGATTGTCCTAATTATTATGTTGAATGCTCTGCTAAAGTAGCTGTGACTGGCATCTCCTGGAAACTGGATAGTGAACTTGACAGTCTCCAGATCTCGTCCAGCATGGCCATTCTCTCAATTCTAGCTGAATTGGGGAAAAAAAAAAAAAACGCCTATACATGTAGTGTCAGCTAAATTCTGCATCTTGAATATGAAAATTATGCTGGAGGTGCATTAGATCACATTATTTATGTTTCAGTTACTGCTTGTAATATTGACATTAAAACATATTGAAACATATTAAACATATTAAAATATATTAAAACTCATTCAATTAGTCCTACAGACTTCATTTAAACCAGAAATATATGATGAGGCAAATGCATCCTTGCAGCAGCAAGGAATGGGCTGAAAACAAACATGGCGTTTACATTCATGCTTCACTACGTTAGTACAAATACCGTGCTAAGGAAACTGAACGTATTTTGGACTGTGCTGTGTCTAAGGGATCATTCAGTATGTTCTTAAAATATTTAATTACTGAAATATAAATTAATTACTTTTGTAAAGCACTTTGTAAGACTGTAAGTGAATACAAAGTATTCACTTTCTGTTATTAAATCAACAAATCGTTGTTGTACTGCTCAGACTTTTCTTTCACTGCCTCAGCAGTAACTGGGGCTGATACTAAGGAAATATGGGGGAAAGGGAGTAAGCAAATGCACAGCATGGTGCTGACATATGTTGTAGGACCTCAGTGTATCTATTAGATCAGACCTAAACAAAAAACATTCACAAGCCAATCCGAAATATCAGAAATCTAAATTAGAACCCAAGAGCCAAGCCTATGCTTTTCCCTGGTGTAGTCACTTCCTATCACACCATACAGGCTATTTTCCCCTTTTGCTCACATTAGCAAGAGGGAATAACCACTTGCAAATGTAACTTGAAACGCCCTTGTTAGTCATGCATTTCTTGACTCCCAAAAGTTGATGCAACATTGCAGCTCCTTCTGTTTGAGATACAAGGAATTAACAAATTGCCTTCTCTCACACTTTGCAATAACTTATATAGATGATTATGTGGTACTAAATGGGAAAGTGCTAAATAAACCTTATAGGGTTGATAATGATTAATTTAATTACTCCTTAACATACACATATTTCAAATAAGAATGCTATACATAGCTACTTTCACCTGTTCTTTTGTCTGTGTTAGAGTCAATATTCCAAAATGTATGGTAAACAAGATCATGTAACTGAAAGCTCTTTTCGTGGACATGCTTATAAAAGATCTGTGCTACGATACTAGGTTACAATCCGATCAATTAACAGCTTGAGCTATTAGAAGGAAGATGCAAATTAAACAGCGTCTGTTGCAAAAGAGAGAGAACAAAGAGTCTTGGAAATTTTGCCTTGTTCCAGGTGACTTGCTATGTATTTATCTTTAGAAATATTCCTAAAACCCTTTGAAGGAAATTTATCCCATTTTCCGGTTGTCATTTATTATTGTTCTAGAAAAAGCATACAATGCTTCGGAAGGAATTTAACTGTAACTATTTTCTCTTCAACTTGCTGAGCACAATGATGTTCTGAGATCACTAGGAGAGAAAGCTGAGAATCTGTCATTCCCCAGCTACCATTCTTATACTGTATCGTCTAAGTACAGCTTTAGTATTTTCAAGAACGATATGATTTCCAGGCCCTGGATTTTCAACACATGCAAGCCTATAATTAAATCTGACCAAAATCAGAAGAACATTTTGATAATACATGCTTAAATTGTTTCCTTAAGCCCTGCTGAAATTTTCTAATTAGCCCCTTTTCAGTAATTTTCAAACAGCTCTATTATTTTTGCTGAGAATTTCAGTCTCACAGAGCACTCCTGATTCTTGTTAGCACACAAAGAGATGACCAGTACAGTGAAGGCCCAGTAGCTGCAATTGAGGGCTTTGGAATTTTAAAATAAGAATTAGTCCCTCAAAAAGAGAACATCAGTGACGATTAAGTGATTTGTTCTATGTATCCACCCCCTTATCACACTTTTGTTGATCTGTTCAATCATAAGAATATCTTTCTTCTCCCTTAAACTATGATTCAATGTTTTACTATTTCAGTATTTATCAGAACATCATAAACTACCACAAAAAGCAAAGGGCTTAGACAGAAAAGTTTAATAGTTGTTTAAATAGTTCTCTGGCTTCCTCTGTGTAAAACGGCTCTAATCTTGAATTAAATTACAGGATCATGTTAAATACATCCTGGCACGCATGAAGATTTGCACAAAGGTGCACCTGTTAATTTGCAAACCCTAGTGTCTTTGAAGACTCAGACCGCTGCTTGCTGAGTTAAGAAAAATGAACCTCAGCCTTTTTTGGGCTAGAACAGGAAAAAAGGAAACAAACAAACAAAAGCAAAAAAGTTAATTCTTGGTCACATGATTGGTTCACAGAAGAAAAGCTTTTTTGTCTTTTAATAGATGGAGAAACTAGAAATGACTTGTGGCAGTCAGTAGTGTCTTGTAGGGAGTAGGAAAATGAAAGGAGAACAATTTGGGGCAACAATTTCTTTTAAAAAAGAAGTATTTTGTTTATTTGCTTATTCATACTTTCTCTGTTTGCCTTGATGTTATAGGTTCCAGTAGCTAGCAGTACAGATCTAATAATTCGTCTAAGGCATAAAGTTGACATTTTAGTGTAGCTTCTTCACAAATTACTTGAAACCCGTGAAAATCCTCTTCTGCTTAACGTGAACTCAGCTATTCAAGAGTGGTCTCCCACATTTGCAGTGTGAAAGCCAGGTACTATGAGCTGGCTGTAAAGATCAAATCATAGTTCTAAGGCAGAGATGTTGAGAACGTGTTGCAAAGTCTTGGTGGACTTGGTAGTGTTAGGTTAATGGTTGGACTCGATGATCTTAAGGGTCTTTTCCAACCTAAATGATTCTATGAAAGCCATAAAAAGTGAAGCTACAACTCCAGCCCATCAGTAAGTGGCTCAGATTGCGAAGTGCAAAAATCTTCAATCCAGCCTCCGTGAAAAGCCCTTCCTCAAATATTAGGCTACCCAAACCAACATCACCATCATACTGTCTGTTAGGAAAACAATAGCAGTTTTATGGAATAGAATTGAGATTAATAAAGGCATAGCAGGTATAAACCTACTGTGTCATCTTTCAGATACTACAAAAATGAAGAAAACACTTGGTGACACCGCAGAAATTCTACACAGTCACCTATGCCCAAGGTCAGTGGTGCTTTCAGAGGACTTCTCCTTTCACAGGCGGAAAGAGGAAGCGCATCATTTCCTGAATATGAGTTGCATCAAAAAAACCATAATGGACTTGACTTGGCAAGTGTTAAAATGATGCAGGGAAATGGGTTTACATGTGCTATACAAATTGGAACAATGCAACCTGACAAGGAAATGCAATTTTCTGGCATGTAAGAAACAGTCTGAAAATGCCAATGGTTTTTGTGTCAAAGAAAACCTACAAGAAACTTGAACATAGACGTGGAAGTTCCAGGTCAGTGAAAAATGAAAAACTTTGGAAAAATACCAGAGTACGTTTTAGTTTCATCAGCATGTTTGGGCTAATATGGAATCCAAGGAGATTGCTAGGATGATTCTATAACGATCTAATTTGGAAGGTAATTTTATTGTTTGGATTGCCAGAAGGAACAAAATGGAATAATAAGTCTCCCATGGAGCTTGATATTTGAAAGCTGGGTTATCACAGAACAGCTCCAGAAACTGAGACTGCAAGAGTAATTCAAAGTGTATGAGTATGGTCAGAAAATCTTTGTTCCTTTACATAATTTCGTGGTGGAGGTGATACAGTATTGTAAACCTCTGCACTGGGAAGCAGCAATGACATTTTTTAACCTAGAAGAGAAAGATTCAGTTGGATTGGCAAATCACTACGTGTCTGGAGGCTTACCACATTTGTTAACTTCTTTTCAAAACAAAAAATGGCTGAAATTTTGGAAAAGTTCATATAAGGGGTACCATGATAGAATTACAGTCTTAGAACACATGAAATGAAATTTTTTTTAAATTTTGCAATGCCTGGATTTTGTAATGCCTGATAACTTTTATGGTTTAATCAAAACTAGAGGCAAAACTTGCAAATTTTCAGTCCCTTGGCATTGCATTCCAAAATTAACTGCAATGAGTGGTGAACCCCCTGAAGTGTGAATAATGAAAAAAGCAACAGAATCTCTGGATCTAGTGTAATTTAGAGATTACGTTAACCAGAAAGGCATCTAAATCTCCATTTTTCTTTACCCAGAATAAGGGCTTCATCTGCCTTATTACCTGGCAGAAGCATTTCCTCAACATCAACCTTGCTGGAACGTAAAGTAAAATAAGAAGGGACATATTTACTAAAATAGATACTACTTATCTTGAGTTTACAGATTAAGGTAGAGAATAGAACCTACACACAATACTTGACAGTGATTTATGTGAGGATTATTTTAGGACATAGCTGGTTCACAGCATCAATATAACAGTTACAGCACCTACTATTAAAATGCATTTTTAAATAGTTAGATTCTTGAAAGTTTTTTTTTATGTAGTATTGTAGAACATAAGGAAAAATATTAAATTTTCCCAAGATTCCAAGCATATTGGAATAATACATTAGTAGTAGTACTGGATCTTCCATAAATCTTAAGAAAAATGTGGTCACCGTTCATTTGGATACTTGCAGTAAGTTCCAATATACTATAGTTAACAGGTGAAGAAGCATATGTTTTTCTGCTACAGTCATTATTCATTCTAATAATAGTAGTATTTTGTGTGAGCTCAGCTAGATCAGAACCATCACTGAGTTAGTTAAAACTGTTGTTACAGGTTCCTGAACAGATTACAAATGACAATGGAACTCAGTTCATATTTCAACTATTTGTCATAATAAATGGTGTTAGAAATCTCACAGCAGCTTTTTACCAGATTCTCAGAAATAGATTAATAGAAAGGTTTGATCAGACACACGAACATAAAAGATTATATTGTAACCTCATTACATTTTTTACATTAATTATAGAACTGCATCCCACACTATTATAAACAGACACTAGCAATACTGTTTATAGAATGCTTGGCCTTATTTGTTAGTGCCTGAGTGACCAAAAAATTCCCCCAGAATACAAAGACAAGGTTTTTTTCAGTTTATATTCAATAAGAGTATTACCTGCAAGTTGATGTTCTTGTTTTCAAAAGGGGAATAGTGACAAATCAGCATGAATAGCCATGCTGGACTGCGCAGCTACCTAGAAAAAAAATTTGAAAGATCTTAGAGTACAGTTTCGTATTACCACTAATCTAGGATAACTGAGGTTTGTTTCCAAAAAAATGGATTTCAGTGTACTTATCCCTGGCCCTGCTCTCCCGCTGTTTTTCATGCACTGCACCTAATTAACGATCATGCAGCCAATAAGGTGAGTTGGTTCAGCTCACAGATCTGGCAGACATGCACAGATAAAATTAATAGTTTTCTAACAAATCTGCAGACTGAACAGATTCCCCTCAAAGGCATGTGATCAGTAGACTGAGTGCAAAGGGAAGGAATCCACAAGTGAAGCGTGATAACGTCTGCTCAATGTTATGCTCAATTAAGAGGAATGTTAAACCACTTTTTTTAATTTGAGACTATGGAAATATTATAATATGCTGCATTGATTATGCCTAGTCATATGCCTTGCAGAGATTGCACTGAAGTAGCACATAAAAATACATGAACCAGTTTTCATGCACTAATTCTGGAAGAGGTTCTATAATGAGGATGTCTGATGAAAACTCCAGCAATCTAAGCACAGAGGGAAACTTGCGACGGTCCCCCACAGGTCTCTATTTATATTTCTATGAAGATACAGCTAATACTGCTGCTTCTGAAAAAATGCTCTGTTAGTGACAAAATGTCACAACAGTGTCAAAATCCAGAAGGGCTTTTTCACCACACTGATAAAGCAATATCACATGGCAAAATGAAACAAATAAACACTCTATCACAGTCTGGCCTCTCAAATCCTCCTGTTTGCAGCGAAGTCTATCTGGGTATAGATGTTTCAAAGAAAGGGTCCAGAGCAGAAGCTAGATAGTAAATAAATATTATATTAGCCAGTACTCTGGTGAGGTCAGCTTTAAAAGTGTTTATGTCAGAATCAAATTTGAGTTAAGCTTCCCATCTCGTTTGACAATAAGTTGAAAAGACTTTGAAATCATAGTGGTTGCATATGGAAGTTTGGATTTAAAAAACACCAATGTTTTTCTCAACTAGACATAGACATTTCTACATATTTGAGAACAGCAGAATTAATCTGGCCTCGAGTTTTATAATTTTAAAAGAAAACATACTGTAACTTCTATGCTTGTAATTTCTGGCCTCTTGATTTTGCCCAAGAATGTCAGGCGTGGAGAGACTAATTTTAAGTCAAGTTTCCAAAGACAGTCTGTGAAAGGCACCTACAGATGCTGCTCCATTTTCCAGATGGTCTTAGTTTAGTCAGGTGAGAAATCCAAATCCGTGAATGGTTTTGGCAGTCACAGGCTTCCCAGAATAGAAGCCAACATTTAGTTTCTGCAGAAAAGTGCTCTGGGGAGGAACACGTCTTTTTATTTCTGAAGTAATCCACTTGTATTTGAAATTTATTGAATGAACTATAATCGAAGAGAAGGTACCTGGCTAGCAAATTATTAGGAAAAGACAAATATGCTAAGTGCCCTGTATTAAAAACAAAATAAATCAATTTTTAATTGATAGACTAATTAGTTGAAGGTATAAAGCCAGATACAGTGATTTGACCGTGCTTTTTTAATGTATTCATTATAACTATTACATTAACATTCAATGACTGTGGTCCCAAACCCAGAATCTTTTCTGTTAAAAAGACCATAAGATCTCTTTTTAAGCAGAACTTTTCACTGACTTAAATGTTCCAGAATAGCTAGAGCAAAGTAAACTCAATTTGTTTAAGAAACTTGAAATCCTACCACTATTTCTGAAGGAACCTGGGAGTCAGAATTCCTGTATGCATTGCATTTCACGCTAGCTTTAATTGTAACTGAAATGGTATGTAAGCAATCCCTTAATTCAGGTCTGAATAATTTGTTTATAGCAATCTGGAGCTACTGTTACATTCCACAGCAGAAGTAGCAAGAGACACGTCAATTTTGCTCGTTCCTGAGGAAAGCAGACACCAATTTATCAATAAGTCTTTAAGGCAAAGTTTCTTTCTCTACAGTTCTTTAAAAATAAACCCCAAAACCTACTCTGAGAATACAGCTAATTTCCAAAACAGAGTAACTTAAAGTGCTTTTTTTTCATATATTTCCTCTGACAGTTTACTCCAGTTACTTTTCCCGTACTGTTCACCCAGGAATCACTGGTCACAAAAGCATTCCAACAGAGAAAACCCACACTTCTGTCATTCCCAAAACATCTCTCTGCTAATGTGGCGTAAGGCACCACATCCAGACTGACTGGTAGGTGCCGATCAAGCGTGCAGACAGGTTCTGCTCTTCCATTCATTACAGAGACCTGGTCAGAGCGCACAACATCTCCTTCCAGTCCAAACATCAATATTTCCTACCCCACGGCGTACACTTCATGGCTGTTGAATACATAAATTGTCTAATGATAAAAAGAAAACAGAAAGGAGAACTGCAATGCAGAGAGGGAAGGCTGTCCTGCGTCTTCCTTGGTTACATCTAGCCTATGCACTGTTTTTACTGAGCAGTGAAACCGATTTTTTAAAAATCATATTAAGTAAAAATAGTTTACTCTCTGCTATTGCAGCATTTAGTTGAAATACACTAAAGGAGAAGCATACCCTTGCTCAAGGACACCATGCACTGACAGAAAACGCCACAACATCCAGATCTCAGTAAAAGCAGGGTAATATCAGAGTAATTTTGTATAGTTCACATGGGCATATCTGTGATTAGTCTTATGTAAACAAGATCAGACTCTGATGTACTGACATCCATGGCAACTTCTCATTTTCTGCTCCTTGTAACTCTTCGAAGCATAGGACGTGCTTTATGATTTCGGTTACAAAATCAATTGTTCTTCCCAATGCATGTCACACATTTGTCCTCATAAAACATTAATAAGTGTCATGGGAAGAGAAATGCCTCCCAGACAACCAGTGAAATCTAGGAGGAGCTGAAAGCAGCATTAACTAAAACACTGAGACACACTTTATTGGGAAAGCTTACACTCCGGTGTGTCTCTTGTTTCAAAAAATTGCTGTAGCCATTAAGTTTTACCCTGAAGCTTGCCATTAGTGATTAAAAATGTTTTAGAGATATCATACAGTCTGCAATATTCTCTAGGCCACCTGTTTTTAGAAAGATACCATTAGTGTTCACGCCATCAACGATAAGATGCCTGATTTTACTAAAACCAATGGTTTTGGGAGGCTGTTTCTACACATCGAGCAAAGACAATAGAAACATGTTATAAATAACTCCTATTTCAGCTGATCTTTTTGCTTTTTCACATCGTAGTTCATACTAAGAAACACTTCTTGTGTGTGATAATACAGTAAATAAACCGGAATGCTACTTTCTTGTCAGATACTCAAGACTCTCTCAGTTCTGCACATACCACCATTTTTTCCTCTTGGAACCTTGACTTTGGAAAATATGTTGAACTCAGATGTAAAATCTGCTGCCAACGTAGCCACTTTCTGTGAAGGATTAAAAAAAAAAAAAGTCTTGCATAAGCTACAGGAGGTTAGCTGCTTGTCAAAATATCAGCTGAAACAGCAGGTTCCAAGTCATTAAATCTCAGTTTATGTTACACTCCAGAGATCCCTGAAGTAGCAGAATGGTGTGCATTACTGTGTAGGCAAAATAAGCAGACAGATGTGGTACTGACCTCTTCTCATTGGAATCTAGTCCACTATACTAACAGTTTGTCGCAGGGGAGAGTGGTTAAGGTTTAACGGTCACTCAAAGAATCACCACCACAGATATGAGGGAAAGGTGATTTTTAATATGAGTTTGTAAAAAAAAGCGCAACTTTACAGAATTCGATGGCAAGAT
>VZSC01020207.1:394927-438571 GCA_013398225.1 Steatornis caripensis
GGGAGCGCCTGATCACTTCAACTCACTGTGATTGCAGCAGGAGTTCCAGGTGCAGTTAGGGAGTGCCTAATTGTCCCAACTCGCTGTGCTCATCCCGGGACAGAGAGGTACCCTATTACTTCTTATCTTGGCTCACTGCACCAACAGGCAAGGTAGTAGAGTGCCCAATTATCCCAGCTCTTTGTTCTCATATGCTGATGAATGATCTGACATTGCAATGCGGCTTGTTAGCAGGGGGAAGCAGGGCCTACACCACAACACAGTTGCACTAAAGATGTCTCTAAAATTGAACTGTGGACTCCACAATAATAAAAATGGAAGGTGAATTCATGGAGATGATAATATTGCCTGATTCACATTGCAAAAAGACTGTAAATTGCATTGAGGTCACACATTTCTTGGTGGGAAAACGTTCTCGGGGAACAATTAATATTGACCAAAATCACTCCCTAGCATAATCACTCTCTGGCCACTTCCAAATGAAATGGGAAGAAGAAAATGATGGGTTAACAGGTCACATGAATAAATACTGGAGGAATTTATATAGCTATGGTCTTGCTCTGCTAGGGACTCCATGCCAAGAATTTCAGATGTTGAAAGCTGATGCCCAGCTCAGCAAATACCAAAGACTTTGCTCAGATGAAGTGTTCACTTCCGCAAGCAAAGCTACTCAATGACATGTAATGAAAAGATGTGGCTGCAAATCCTTCAGAACATAGTAGTACAGTTTGCATGGATACAAACATTCACATCTCTTCGACTTGCTTTCCTTCTTCCCTTCAAAACTTCTCATGTAGAACTGTTGCAGAAGTGTTTAAACATCTATCTACTCAGTCCTTCCATCTTTATCATTGCTTACAAATTTTTGAAAGCTGATAATTAGTTGGTCACAATGAGAACTAACTGTATTTTTCCTAAACTTCAAGAGAAAAAAAAGATTATTTTCAAGAATTCTGTATCCTTCCAGCTTTCTCTTCTTTTTGTAGAATGTAATATTTGTTTCAAGTTTGCACCGAGGACCACAGCTGTGGCATTATATTTAAGCAACCTGAAGAAACATTGTGTAATTTTAATGTACTGAAGCCAGTAAGGCTAGTTATACGCTTGAAGTTGTATACCCTCTTACTTTATCATATAGGAGATTTCTGTAAGAAATATGAGGAAACTTGATAGGCTTTTGTAAGTTCTCTGCTAAGATTCAAACCAAGATATACTTACACACACACACTCTGGGAGTATTTGCTCAGTGGCATTCTGTCATTCTACCACTGTCACTGATGTTCCACTCATCTTTCTGAACTGGGTATGTTTAAGACACCTATCATCAGGGGCATACCATCTGGTATATACCATCTGGGGTACCTGGTCTGCAATGGTTGATGATTACTACCTTAATTAAACACATTTTATCTACCTCACAGGGGTGTCAACAGTAATGGATTGTAGTGATAATGTAGATCACTTGCATGTATAAATGTACAAACACTTCCTCATGGGATTTACAAGGCATTTGGAGAGCATCTAAAGTATAGGTGATGTGGTAGAAAGTAGTACTAGGGGCTCCACAGCATCCTTTTCTTCAAATTGCCTTGATCTTAGCTTTTTTTTTTTTTTCCTACCATTTGTCCTGCATCTCACCATTTTTCTATAGCAATAATTTGCAAATCCCAATAGCAGTTTGTATATATTGCGTATTCAAGCACACTGCAGCACTTCTGTAATGACTCTGCACAGTATTCACTGAAAAAAATTGCAGCCCATTGGCAAAATTTCAGCCAATGCTGAAAAACAAATACTATAGGGCCCTCAAACACAGAGCAATTGGAAAGTATTAACTATTTAAGAACGAGCTACTTACAGATTAAATAGAAAGGGAGATTACACATTGGAATAAAAAAAAGGATAAAACAACATCTTCTGAATTGTTTATAGAGTCCTTGAAAGATTTCTTACAAACCAAACTGGAAGTGACAAAATCTTATAATTGTAATTAGGATAGGATTTATTAAATTGACTTGAATAGATTACATGTTACCTGTTTTAGAATATGTAGGACAACCAAGGTCCTTTGTGTAGTGACAAACCTGAAGGAAAAAAACCCTAGTACACTGAAAATGATCCACTTGAGAGGAAAATACAAGTATATGTATACATGGGTGCTAATGAAAACATTAAAAGCCACTAGAAATGGATCATAGCATAAAACCAAGATAGAACTAACAAAACATCCACATCTCAGTTCTGTTTCTCAGCAGTCATCAGTGAAGCAGAGATCTGGATACTTACATAGACTACTGCAAAGCAGAAACTCTCTGGTACAGCAAGACATGCACGTGCTGCACGTTCATTATTTGAAATAAAGAGGTGCTGAAGGAAGGACTTGCTTACTGGAATGTTGTATATTGTTAAGATTATAAGAACTAAGTGGTTCCAAGTAAGACACCAACCAAGTCATCCCTGTTAGGAGGGCTGGCATAGTAGTATAAAAGAATGTTAAATAACTAGGATGGGCAATCAAGGTATTGTATGTTACACCATCAGATAAGAAGGGCAAGAGATAAAGGGTACATCTCTACTAGTAAATACAAATGGTTATGGAGTTTTCTTTGGCCTATCCTTAACATCGAATTATCTTACAATTCAAAGCAGAATATCCATATAAAAACAGCACAAAAATATCTACCCTGCAATACCTTATTTTAAAAACAATGACAAACCAATCATCTTGTTGATTATTTCTGATCATCAATTATATGGCCCAAAAATAATATTGATTATTATGATCTTCAAACACAAACATAAGCAGAGCATTTCTTTCTAAACTGTTGTTCTTCCGTCTTATTGCAAAACTGGAAAAAACTTTGATTAAAAGAACTTGGTTTTCAGACCCTTTGGTTTTCTTTCTTTGAATCATTTTTCTTTCTTTTTTGCATGCCTTGTTTTCTGATTGAAGCACAGTATACAATGACCCACCAAACCACGTTCAGAGGAAGTATCTTAGGTTGGATGAAAAAAAGAAAAGAGCTGGAGGGAAACAGAGGGAGAAAATCTACAGCAGTGATAATGATGTGAAAATCCATAATCATTGTTCAAGATCTCTCTGTTAGCACTGTACAAATACCACTGGCACCTCATTTAATAATACTTCAAGATTTAAGCATTTCTGCATTTTGCAGTTTTATTCTCTCTAAAATTTTCTTCCAGGCCTCGAGTTTGCAGTATGTATATTTGTAGGTTAGAAGTAGAACATACCTGCTGAAAACATCACAGTCTAATCAATTACCTTGCCTAAAAAAAATAAAATCGTAAAATATCATCATTCAAACAAACCCCTAGGAAACACTTGAAACCCATCCAAAAGTGATAGAAGAGCTTCTTACTGGAACACAAACTGCAAGCACACAAACAATCCTGGCGGAAGTTTAATCTGTGTTTGTGAACAAGCAAAGATTTGATTGAATTTTCTCAAAGCTGGACGTGAATGTTTTTGCTCTGGCTAGATGTTTGTAAACATTTTGTGGCTGGCGTTTTGCTATTGCCATTTCAATTTCAGAGCTGAAAAAGGTCATGTGATTTCAAAAGTAACAACTGTCTGAAAAACCCATGCTGGCTTGTGCCAAAAAAGCTCCAAACCAAACCAAACCAACAACAACAAATTCACAAAAAAACCCCAACTTCAGTCTTGCCTATGGGTTCACAGTAAGCCTAATGATGGGGAAACAAATTCATTAAATCTCTTAAACTGCAGGGAGGGACTGCTGTGAATGGTCAGCTGCCTACAATATTCACAAGTCTTTATTGAACCAAAATATGGACATTTGAGCACACAAGCACAGGTACAGGTACATACTCTGACTATTTTCAGGTTTTTTCATTTGGTCAAACTGAGTATTTTTTTCAGTTGGTCAAACTTCTTCAAACTAAAATTTATGCTTACTTAACGCTCCGACAGTTCAGAAAGAGCAAATGAAAACTAATGATGTGGAATTCAGAAAGCCATGTGCATGTGGGAAAATTGTTCTTTTACGAACTAAACTGGTGAAAGTAAGAGTACAGAACTTAATACGTAAAAACCATTAGATGCAGTGGGAAAAATGCACCATTTTTGGAAAGTGAACACATTTAAAGTATTACTTAATATTTATATATTAAATATGTCTATATGTTATACCATGCATTTCGTACACAAATACACAGCCACTGTCATGAGGAAATATGCAACTTTCCCCAATAATCCAGGAAGGCAAAGTACAGTTAGTTTTGCAGCATAAGTCATCTTTATTAGCACACAAACACTGTTAATTTATTATGCTGTACTCATCATGCCACCAGTGTAACAGAAGAATTAGAAAAAGATAAATTCTCAGTCATCCTTGAAGCTGCTCTCTGTTCATAAGATTTTTCTGCTGCCCCCCTCACCTAATTCTCCTTTCCAGGGACCACTTTTAGGCAGAAGACTACCGTTGTGTTACTTAGCTAAACCCCTCAACCTAAACTTCTCCAACTAACGGTCTCCCCTGGAAGCCCTACAGCTCTTTCTGAAACCCTGCAATTTTTGAGAAACTGCCTCCTGTAGCCAGCAAAAGGGCCAAACTGACCAAAACACTCACGTTTTGCCTAGATTCATTATTTAACAACTGCACACAAATTGACTGATGAACATGCAGCCATAGTTGAAGGCTCTTTTTTAAATTACTATGATGAAAGTAATCTCAAGAAATTTTGAATCTTTTAACGTATGCATTTTTAGTTTTTACTTTGATCTAAGCTTATTAAAGAACAATTAATGCATTTTAATTCATCCTCTTAATTTCTCAGTTTGTTCACTGTGATCCGAAGAGACCTAAAGTGTCTAATCAGATGATACAAAGAGTTAGCACAATTTCCATAATATTCACTTGGCGTTTAAAATGCTTGCAATATCCTGGGATCAACTCTTAAGCATTCCTGCCTTTTCTTTCTGATCTGGTCCTTTTCTGTTTCTCCAAAATAGAGGCTTTTGTTGTTTTAACTGGAGTTGAAATTGGTGTGACTCTTTCTGGCTCCCCAAATCAAAAACCCTTCACCTCACATGCAGCAATCCAACATCTCAAGGGCCCGGTGCGCGCATAAGCTTCATCAACTGATGTTAGCAAAGTTCTCAGAATGGTATTCTTTAGCTGGCTATTGATGCCAAGCCAACAAAAACAGCATGGATGATTTCTATGTATCTCAGTCTATACCTTTAATATTTGATGTACTGACTGAACAATATAAGCAATAAAACCTGGTGGAGGCAGGGCTGGGAGGAATACAGGAAATCCGGAGAAAATCAAAAGACAGGCAGACAAACGAGAAGGCCGTGATGAATATCGCTATTATCTGATGCTTTCTTCTTTATATTGCACACAAACAGGGCCAGGCATAGCCCAAGGCCCCCAAACCAGACTTATGAGTGGGACTAAATAACCTTTTGGTCTCCTCATAGTTACAGTTGCAGCCAATCCTGCAGGATCCCCCCATCTTAGCTACATAAATATGCAGTTAGTTCCCCCATCAAAGAGTGTGCATGTGAAGTAGAGTTCTTTTAGCAGCTGTATCACACTTACTACCCACAAAGACACCCACTATTTTGATGCATTTACCCCAAGCTTTCAAAAGCAGGTAAATTCTACCCCCAAAGAAAACTGCAGGATATTTCCCTAGTAATTTCAGTACCAACAGTATTAACCCAATATTGAACAGCTTAGCAAGGCAGACCTTTCTGTTGCTGTCCCTGACAGCAATACCCCTGAGTATCAGCTGCCATTCCTTGAGACAGAGAAGTAACTACTAAACACTAAGGGTGAGGAAGAAACTCTTCCCTCCCCTCCCCTTGGAATACTCTTGGCCAGTACGGGACTTCCTGCTCTTAAAGTAAGTGCTGATACAACTCTTCCAACAATATCCAAAACAATAGTAGGTACTCTTCCAGAGCAGTCACCAAAGCACATACATTTACACAATTTCTCATGGAAGTGATATTTTGAGAAAAAGCAGAAATACAGGGGAAATTATTTCATAATGATGAGAGATTTATTGTGTGCTTATTTTTATAAAAGATAGCAAAGGCATCCAAATAAGCCTCTGACAAAACCCTTATTATTTCTATGCATCTATGAAAAAAAAAGAAATATTTTGGTGGGATGCTCTTTAGCATTTGTACCAGCCACAGAGACAGTCAGCTTGCTAGACTATGTATTAATTGATTGGCTTTGTTATTTCAGATGGAGAAGAAGCATCAAATCTAACATGTTTCTTTAAACCATTGTCATGATACAGAGTAGAAATATCTCTGCTATTGTCACAGTTTAAGGCTGGGCTGGCTATCAAGCCAGGATGGCTATTCAGAACTGTATGAGGAAACGTTTGTTACATAACACAGGCTCATAGCGCTGTCATGACAACGTAAGAGTGAGTTTCCCCATCAAATCAGAGTGCCTTTTAGTGTTAAAATTACTACTGTTTATAAAAAGTTATATATGTATTTCTATTTTAAAAAGTCATAGCTCAATAGCAATTTGTCCATTTAAGTTTAATAGAGAGTAATATTAATTCCTTTAATTCCATTTAAAAAAAAAAACACCCAAACAACTTGTACCTAGTGACATTGTTTCAGTGGAATTAATTATCTGCAGAGAAACACAGCAGAATTACTTATTTTTCTAAATTTCATTTTAAGAAAAAGAAGTTGTTAATTGTTCAGAACAACTTGCAAAATAGAAAGCTCACTATATTAATAGTGAGGATGAAGTTATCTATGTACTATATGATTTGACAGTAATAATTACTATTAGCATAATGAAAACTGCAACTAGGAATCATCGCATAGTTATAGTATCTCACTCCATCTTTACTTCCATTTGTTTCATTTATTTTTTTAGTTACACTTGAGAATGAAGATTAGAAAAGACAAAGCAGAAAGAGAAGGAAATGAACCTAAGGTAAACAAGAGTAATTTATTTCAAGAATAGAAAACTGGAGATTGACACATAGGACAATATATTCCTTTGCAATATATTGCAACGTAGTGCAAAGAGAGATTTCTGAAGAGGGAACAACCTACATTGTCATAGACTTCTGCTTACACCGTGGAAATGTCTTTGGTTTATGGCTTGCAATGGTGCATAAATTAGAAGCATTAAGACTCAGAAAAGGAAGCAGGCAATGCTTACATGATGTCTTCTTGCAAATACTCTGAACAAAAAAAAAAAAAACACAAACAGGAAAGTACAGAGGTGAATATACAGAAAAGTAAAAGGGGATTTTGCACTCAGTCATTTAACAGAATGTTCACAAGAGCTTTTTATAGAACAAAACAGTGGTGACAGTAGCAAATGAAGAAAACCATTCAAATGCTGTGGCTTGCAGCAAAATGACTAAAGAAATGGAATCTCTTCAAAAGCCTGTTTCTGGTTTCCTAAAGAAAATAGAAACCCTGTCCTGCTTCCCACCTGAAATAGAAATTCCAGCAGTTCTGCTGCTCAGCTCTGCTGGTGTTCTAATTAGATTTTGACACAGTCATTCAGAGTCAGGACATGCAGTATATACCCAGTTACAGAGGTAGGATGACTAGCTCTTTTGAGTAGTAAAATTTTTAATAATGCCAGTATTTAGATGTTTTGATCAGAATCAAAATATAAATTAACACCACTGCAAGATGGGCTGGTTATCTCAATTTTTCTTGCATCATAGTCAGCCAGAAAAACACTATTTAACAACTCTCTAGTGCCAGCTTGTTTCTCTACTGAATAAAAACAATAGTGTAGCATACACTTGTTCCACTTTAACTAAAAATATAAATAATACACTTACATTTTAAAAATCCACTTCTGTAAATGTACTAGAAAAATCACTTCTAAAATTAAATTTTCTATTTTAGAGAACAAAGTATTCCAGTTCCATGTATGCTGTACACTTAAAGACAAACATGAATGGATCAATAAAATATAGTAATTGTCGATCAAAAGTATGAAGATAGACCTAAAAGCTGTGCAGTGAAGCATGGAAAGACCTATCTTTTGTTCTTGAACATCACAGAGAAAAATAAGTACTTCAAAGCAGTAGAACAAATGGTTGAGGTTATGCAAGACACTGACAAAACCAAAATGGAATTGTCCAATCTATACTACTAGGACGAAATACAAAGATTCATTTAGCATCAGCCTATCACATATTAGCAAGTGGCGAATGAACAAAGATTATTATAGATAAGAAAAAGGAATGCTGGCTTCAAAACATGCCCACACTGATTGGTTATAAAGTACCACTGCAGCAACACTTCAAACAGTTCAATTTCAAATGGATCATGGCAGGGATTAGTAGGAAAAAAGCTTGTCTTTGAGCCTGTGTATTTCTTCAGAGTTGTTAAAAAAATTATTCAAAATCCCAAAACAAAACCAAAAACCAACACCAAACCTTGTCAGATAAATATTATCAAGAAACCACTCACCATTTCTCTACTGAGTTGTACTGAGGGCCATAAGCCACGGATCAGGACCTTTTTTGTTAGTAAAACAGAATAAAAAGATTGCTTACGTCCTCAAAGCTTACAACTGGGAGGGAAGAAAGAGCTGAGTTTACGCTATATTCAGCTGTTACTGAAATGCCCTACATTCCCAAAACCTAAACAATTAATGTGAAGTCCCACTCAATAAACTTTCTAATCCTGAACATATCCAACCTACAGACAAGACTATAACCGTAACTTCTAATTCAGTGCATTTTCTCTTATTAGCAGCAAAGGGCATTGCATGCTGTAACATTCAGCATTGCACTCAGCACTCAGTGTTACAAAACAGAGCTGATGGACCCTCTCAGCTTTCCTGAGGTCTGCTGGGCCACTTGTTATCAAAACAGTGTCAATGCCAGAAGAGAGCTGTGCTCTCTTTCTCTGTAACATCTGAAGTTCTCTTTTTCCTAGTTGTTTTTTTCCCCCCTGGCTTTAATCTGTGGTGATAAAAATACGACAGAGCTCTGCAGCATTAATTGCATTTCAGTGTAACTTTTAAACCCTTCAGAGATGGGTTTTAGCTGTTGAGGTAGAAGCCGGATTGGCTGCTGAAATTCCTGGCCCTTTATCAATCTGGAAAGGTGAGGCATGAGATACCTTAGTGGGAAAAAAGATGTCTGAGATCCCTCAGATTCTTCAGAACCACGTACTATGCCCTCGAAGTAACACAAACGACATTTTTTCTGTTATCGTAACAGAACTAATAATTTGACGATTTTGAGTAAAATACTTCTGGTGTCCCAATATCTGTTTAATGTTTGGCTAAAGCATACCTCCAGGGCAACGAAAGCAACAACAGAAGGGAGGGGAAAAGTAACAAGTAGAAAACAGCCGTTCCGTACTGCCTAAATTCTCTGAGAAAAGTGGCCTTGAACTTCTCTTTACATTCTACATTGAGCAGTCAAGCTTCCCCCTCTAAAAAAGAGGAATCTCAAATTATACTCCTGGAGAGGACTGGATTTTTAAGTTAAAATTAAAGTGTTAGCCATATGTGGAAATTCTTGTAAAGAATACTCTATACAGGCAGTTCCTTCCACTGACCAAACCCTAGATCTTTATTCTCACTGGCACCATCAAAAAATACCAATCCAATATACGTGCCCTTTCTTTTCTGAAGTACACTTATTAAATGACTACACTGTGAATTCTGCCATATTCCTGAGAAATGAATGTTTTGCTTAGGATAGCTCATGCACAGAACCTGCACGTTGAAGAGGCAATCAAGTAACAAGGAAAGTAGCTAGGTTTTTTCCCTCAAGTACCAATCCTCTACTCTCATACACACTGTAAGAGCTCTTCTGTTGCCTTTGCACTGTATAAGCAGACAAGAGCATATGGCTCAGTTGCCAATCTTCTGCTGAATGTTATTTCTCAGTTTGAAAATAATTCCCAAGGAAAAGCAAATAAAGTTCTGCTGAATGATTTAATTTTAAACATTTGGGTTGTGTGGGTCTTTGTGTGAGATACTGTGAAAATCAAAGAGAGCTGTCTAGAATCATGCAATTAAAAACCTTTTTTATGTGAAGGGATCCTCCACTATTATACAGTTAAGAGGAATGGAAATATAGTAGCTTTGCTTCTGTAGAGTACATTGATGAGTTGCTTTCAAGACCACCAGGCTGACAATAAATACCTAAACGGAGGGGTAGTCTGACAGTGTCCTTTGTACTCATTTACAAACACCGAGTGACGTGAAGACAATCGGTTTGCTTATGGAAGAAATAGTCTGAAATTTATTACTGAATTCAGAAACTGATACGAGAGGAACATGACGTTGAAAAATGTGCTACCCCTTAACTTTAATTTCCATGTTACTCCACTAAGTATTGAAATTTCAGGAAGTAGTTGTGCAAGGATTAAAATACAGGATCATAAGTCTAACAACAATAAACATATGTAACAAGACATATAAGCAGTTCTAATAAACCTTAAGCAAACATTCCAATTTACTGCAGTTGAGTGGTTGTGAAACTGAAGAAAAACATAACTAATTATGACATTTCTAGTAATTTAGCATCTATGAAAAAGAGGCCAGCTAAAAGAGGCTTTCTTAGGGAAAAATATTTTGCCGGATTTTCTCTACTAAACAAGGCTCAAATTCATGTCTAGATAAGTTTGAGTTGATTTGCACAAGGCAAGATCAAAGTCCTTAAGGAATAAGTCCTTTCATATAACTGAGTAAAGGTGTTATCAGGTTCATTTTTACATCTGACACTGGAATTACAACTACATCAATGCAAGCCTTAGTTAAAAAAATGTCAGTGAAAGGCATCTAGTTCCAGGAAAACTAGTTCTAGCATTGCAAGAGTTGTAAAATCTCTAATCAACAGCTCCTGACGCAGTACGCCAAACGGAGCATAAAAACAACGAGGTACAAATGCACAGCTAATATAGCTAATATTCTTGCTGTAGAATGTGTTAAGCAAATGCAAATAGTTCAAGTAGCTCATGTTACTGCAAGAGTGTAGAGTTGCTAATAATTCAGTAGGCTGTTTTAATTGCTACAGCTCAGCATAGTGCTTCTCTCAGTTCAAGGTCCCTTTAGCCCTCATCCACCTAACCTGATACTTTGCCACTGAGCTACCGAGTAATGAAGGGCAGGAGAGAGGGTTGGGTTTTGTTGACAATCCTGATCTTTTTAAAAGTGGGGTTACTTAGAGATCATGCTCCACTTCAACTTATTATGCACTGACAGATTGAACACATCAGTCAAAATAATTTGAGCCCTTTTTGTAAACCAAAATCAGCTCTGAGTGGAACAGAAGTAGCTCTGCTGAAATCTGCTGCTGGTGGACCATCTTATCTTAAGGCAATACGTTTGAGTATTGTTTTATGAAACACAATTCAGATACAAAATGATGACTAATATGCTCATCTGAAATATGAATTTCCTTGGTTTGTTTTACCCCTGAGTTTAAGTGAAAACAAACAAACAAAAAATAGTACAGTATTTTCTCAGAATAAAAAGGTTTGAAACAGTTCAGTCAATGGGCATTGCCATTGCCATTTCAGAAATCAGTAATAATCACATGCAGAAGTTATAAAATTAATCACTTTTAACAACTGACCTTCTCTCATCTCAGAAGAAGGAACAGAAGAAGGCACAGAAGAAGGAACTTTTACCAAAAGCGTGTATTGGGTTTGTGTGGCAAGGTTTTGGTAGCAGGAGGCTAGAGGGGTGGCTTCTGTAGGAAGCTGCTAGAAGCTTCCCCTATGTCCAATAGAGCCAAAGCCAGTCAGCTCCAAGACGGACCCACCATTGGCTAAGGCCAAACTCACGGTGGTAGCGCCGCTGTGATAACGTATTTAAGAAGCGAAAAAAAACCCTACACAACAGTAATTGCAGCCAGAGAGAGGAGTGAGAATGTGTGAGAGAAACAGCCCTGCAGACACCAAGGTCAGTGAAGAAGGAGGGGCAGGAAGGCTCCAGGCACCGGAGCAGACATTCCACTGCAGCCCGTGGTGCAGACCATGGTGGGGCAGGCTGTGCCCCTGCAGCCCAGGGAGGTCCACGATGGAGCAGATCTGCACCTGCAGCCCGTGGAGGACCCCACGCTGGAGCAGGTGGATGCCCGAAGGAGGCTGTGATCCTGTGGGAAGCCCACGCTGGAGCAGGCTCTTGGCAGGACCTGTGGCCCCGTGGAGAGAGAAGCCCATGCGGGAGCAGGTTTGCTGGCAGGGCTGTGACCCCATGGGGGACCCACGCTGGAGCAGTCTGTTCCTGAGGGACTGCACCCCACGGGAGGGTCCCACACTGGAGCAGCTCATGAAGAACTGCCACCCGTGGGAAGGACTCACGTCGGAGGGGTTTGTGAGGGACTGTCTGCCGTGGGAGGGACCCTGCGCTGGAGCAGGGGAAGCACGTGAGGAGCCCTCCCGACCTGAGGATGAAGGAGCCATAGAGACAACGTGTGATGGACTGACTGCAGCCCCTGTTCCCTGTCCCCCGTGCTGCTGTGGCGGGAGGAGGAAGAGAAGTAGGGAGTGAAGTTGAGACTGGGAAAAAGGGAGGGAGGGCAGTGAAGGTGTTTTTAAGATTTGGTTTTATTTCTCATTATCCTACTCTGATTGGTAATAAATTAAATTAATTTTCCCCAAGTCGAGTCTGTTTTGCCCACGATGGTAATTGGTGAGTGATCTCTCCCTGTCCTTACCTCAACCCACGAACCTTTCATTAATCAACCCTGCACAGCTGAGGAGGGGAGTGACAGAGCGACTTTGGTGGGCACCTGGCATCCAGCCAGGATCAACCCAGCACAAAGTGTAATATTGTGCTAGGTTGCTTTAGGTGGCTTTAAACAGCTGCACTAAAAGAGCACTGGAAACATGGAAGAGTCAAGCATTGACCTCCCTATAAGGCCTTCTTGTCTTAAACAAACTGAAGAGACCAGACAATACACACAACGCAGTGAGAGAAGATGCATCTTTCCAGAAGTAGCTTTTTGAGTAAAATCCTTCTGTTAAGACAATACATCCAGAATATGATATCAGAATATCTTTCCCTTCACAGGAGGTTAATAATAGCAGTTGTAATTTCAGACACTAGCCAAATAATATGTAAAGATTATAAAAAATTAATTTTGCTATTAGTTTCCGTTCTGACTAAAGTAGCCTCATAGAAACAGGATGCATAATCAGAATTTCAAAATAGATAGAATGACAATAGAGATTATGTAAGGAAAATCTTTAGACATGGTTTGGACCGAATACTGAGCTTCAAACTCAGTAGAAGTGTAACTTTGTCATTAATTTTGACAAATGCTTGACCACTACTGTAATAATACAAAATTGGGGGGGGAGGAATTTAAAATCTGTGGTTTAGAACTTTTACATAATGTGTATTTGTACACTGTCTAAAAGCCTAATAATGATAACCAGGCTTCCTTTTTCATTCCGACCTACATGAATCCATTCAGATGGTTTTTAATCACATAATGCTTGCATCACTGTACCTTGTATGAATGTATATGCTATGCTACACTTTGGATAATGTATTAGCTTAAAAATTAACAGAATATCTACACAAACACATATATATAAATCCTACAAAGTTGCTATAAAATTTCAAAATATCCCCAAGAACAGCAAGGAGTCATGCATCTCCAGCTGGGGTATCATTCAGCACACAAAAATTGTGCCTGCTTGAGAATCTTAACCCTTGCTTGCATTAGAAATCATTCTCCTAAGATGCTGCAAACTAAGTCAAGTTGTAAGACCTACTGGATACGTAGGTAAATGACCTTGACTTCCTATTTAAGAAAAAAAAGAGAGAGAGAGAGACAACATACCTAGGACTCAAAAAAAGCCTTAAAGGAAGTAAAAAGCTGAAAAGCTGTCTGACAACACTGCACAGCAGCACTGGTCCTGAACACAAGAGAGGCCTGGTTGTAAATAAAGGGAAACAATGCAGAAAACATTTAAGTAATGCTTTAGTGTACATTTTTTACAAGATTAATTTCAAATACAGTACATCATGTATTTGCAAAAACACTATTAGTCTGACTATTTCATACTAATACTTTTTTATGCTAATAATATTTTATACTAATACTGCCATATTTTATCATTATTTTAGGTAAGTATAAAGGTGCAGCGAGGAACTCAAGGAAGAGAAAAACAAAAAGTTAAAAAATATAAAAAATTGCATCTTTCCATACAGTGTGTTTACCTAATACAGTGACTCTTGTTCCTCTACTAGGTATTTAAACAATGATATTTGAAGAACTAGTTAGTGTAAGCCACGAATCGTAAGTCAGAAAACAATCATCTCTGACCCAGACATCTGCTTTGTTGTGAGGGGTTACAGAGCAACTGAGAAATTCTGCTGTCCTTTGGGTGAATCAATAGCTAGAGATGTAACAGGTTTAGAAAGATACACTAGAAAAATTGCACACAATCTATTTAATAGAAGATACCTCTGCCTTTTTTCTACTATGTCCTTTTTAGAGACACACATGATGACATTCTTGATGTTTTTTGCTACTCTTTATATGAAATCAAACAGATCAGTTAAATGATACCTTCTGAGAAAGAACCACCAAAAACCCACCCTACTTAAATGTCTCTACTCCACTGGGGATTGTTTGTAGTGGAAAGATTGTCTAAAAGGTCACTATAGATAATCTTCAATTCTTCTTTCTCAGCTCCAAATGGTCTTCCAGCCAAATGCTTTATATCTCCTAAAAATCTGCCTTTAGAAAACAGAACAATTTTAACTGAAAAAGGAAATTATGAAAATAGTTATTTAAAGAAAGTAAAAATACTTTAAAAACACAGTAAGATAGTTTCCATGGTATTTTTGTTGGTGATGGCATTAAAATGATACCTGTGTGTTTTGCTTTTGTATTAAGTCATCTCTTTTCTATGTTTACTTTCCACGAATATTCTTCCTCTTAACGAATATTCATGATGTGTGTGGAACTGCAGTTGTAGTAAAGCCAATAGGTATTCACCATTTTCTTTTAGAACACAATATCAGTAAGAACTACATTCAGCCTAGCACTTTTTTTTTTAAGAAGAGGCAGATGAGGAAGGTAGGTACTCTTAAGTAAGAGTATAAGTAAGAGTACGATGATTGAATTCTTCTTGTACGACCTTTCTATATTTTGGTAGCCACTCAGCCTGTGGACAAGAACAGCAGTACAATAAATTTTAAATTAACACTAGAAATTATTTGTAAAGATTTTTTAGAATTACTTTACCTCTCCCTCCTAAATGGTGGATAAACACAGTGAAAAAGAAAGTGGCCGTGGCAAAGAGCTTACAGTATTTTTGTGAGCATTCAAATTATAAATCTGGCGCTAGCAGTTTTGCATGCCCACAGAGAAACATTCCATTTGAGGAACTAGACATGCACCACATGCAGCTTCAACAAATTGCTCACAAGCAAGCAATGAGAGCTACAGTAACATTTTCACATGTTGCAAACTTTCAAATAGCTGAGAGATCTTGATTTTCACAGATATATGGTCTTAACTGGCTAGTAGATGTCTTCTTACACCGTAGATAGCATTTTCATCTCTTAGGTTTCAGTACTATGGTGAGATATGAAGTATTCAGGAGAATGCATATAACTGAAATTGCTCATATATACTTTATGATAATATATATCTATTTTAAGGTAAAATGAGGAAAAAGAGAGAGAGACGTAATACAAGCAAAGATTTCGTCTGGGCCTTATTTTATCCTGTCCTGTGTAGCTTTACCAAATTCCTTCCCTCCACCTTTTTGGTTTTTTTTTTCAAAAATACAATATTCTTTAAGTTTGCTGTACTGTATATGCAGCAACAAAAATCATGTACCTAAACAACACATGAATAAGAACTACCAGTATCTGGATATAAATCAAGTATGTATTCCAGCCCTTTTCTAAATTGTTCATTTTATTCTGTCCTAAACAAATTTAAAAGTTGATTTCTTTTCTTCGAAGTCCTAGACAGGCTTTGGCTGTTTGATCACCCTAATTTAGGAGAGATTGAAAGAGACATCCTAATGAGGAATTCTGCAATGGCTGTTTGCCAAGAAATCAATCAAACGATCTCTTTCAAAGTCTATCGCTAACCTCATTAAACTAGAGAGAAATGAAGCTGTGACTTTCTCAACCTCATTCTCTCCAGGTTTCTGACGCACTGAAGGGCTAATAGTGAGGAACACTAACGCTGCATCCCCCAGGCATGCACTGACAAGTCACTGGTTAGGGTCAGAGATACTATGGATCTAGAAAGTTCACAGAGGCAAAAAAGTCTATAGAGTTAATACCCCTTTAAAGATTTATGTTATCGGCATGTAGGTTGCTATGTAAAAAATCAAGCAAACATAAGAAAATGCCAGCTTCACCTTCCAGTCTCCCAGCCTTTATCTGGCTGCCATGATTCATCCTAAGGAGTAGTAAACAACTGTTAGTAGGTGCCCTGAATCAGCACAGCAAGAGGCAAACAGACTGGCAGAAGCTTTTGTTTAAAGCACAGGCACTCTAGAAGATAAGAAAGCCCAATGGAAGTGATAACAAAGAACGCCATGTATCTATCTGGCACATTATTGTAATTGTGTTCTATTCACCTGGCTGCTGCAAGCAGGCGTATGTCAAGCTTGCTACTGCCTCTCTCATATTCAACACACCGTTGTCTGTTCTTTCCCACACGATCACACGGATGTGACATCTCTTTAAAATGTTCACACATGGTGCCACACTTCCAAGATGAATTACAGTGTTTATTTTCTAATAACAGCATCAAACTTGCAAACTACGAAAGAAATTGACAAACAATTGGTATATACCGACAAAATCTCAAAGACCGACTTTCCTGAACTGTATAGCACCAAATGCCTGTTATGATTATCGCAGCTCCCTGAACTAGAAGATTTTTCAATACATAACGTTATAAAATACTTGTTCGTCCACCAACTCTTAGTCTTCTGGAAAAGTCCCCTAACCTCCAAAGCCTTAGTAATTTCTCTTATAGATGAAGTCATAATAAATTAAGAGTTAGTGATTTGATTAAAGACTTTGTAAGATGAAAAAGGTTCTCTTTTTTTGTGATTATAATGTTCATTCAGTATGACACGCACTCACGCACTGAGGTCCAGCACGAGGCCTGTGCTCTGTTGCAGACATACTTAATCCCACACGGCTCTCCTTGCATAAATCAGTTTGTTCCCCACATCTTTCAGCGCTAAATCACGGGTGAATATGTTATCAGGAGTTAGAGTTAGACATCAATTCACTTAATGGAAGCATCTAAACAACAGTCAGAGAAGTGTTACCATATTACCAACCTATGACATATATGACATATCGTGAATCATACTGAAGATTCAAGGGTTTCAAGCACACAGTCTCTAAGCCACAAATTCTTGACAGGCTTCTGAACATTTTGAATATAGATAGCCAAGATAAGAAGCATCTGCACCCTTAAGTGTGCTGTTATCCTGATACAAATATGCTAAATTCAATATGCTTCAGAGAAGCTCTCTTACAAAGTAGTAAAATAGTTTGATCTTTCAATAGGAGTATCTCCTACTTAGGAGAATTACTATTTTTTTAATTAGACGAGAACATACAGGCATTCCTCTAAGATACATTTAGAAAAATCACATCTTACTACAAATAACAAACATGATATACGAGATTAATAAATGTTAATGCCACACAATGAAATTGTGCAAGTTAAAGAAAAGTATAATGTGACAGATATACATATTTTGCTGTTTAGTTGGGCATCACATTCTGACCAGTCCAGTTGTGATCTAGTATTTTACAAGAGAAGGACATAGGCATAAGTGGATCCCAGAACTCTCTTCCATACTGATAGAGGAGAGAAGCTCTTAGAAGAAGGTGAGAATTTAATTTTCTCAGCACATATACATCTAGGAAACCTTCACAAGAAAACGAAAATTTACAGCTAAATCTTAAGCATTAAAAATGTGTGTGGATGTGTGTGTTAAATTCTCTTTTTAACAGTTCACAGTGCAGTTTCCAAGTATAAGCAGTGTCTCCCAACAGCTCTCAGACAGAAGTCTCCTTCTGGTAATTTGTTACCCCACTTTAAGGCATTAGCCTGTTCAAGGAGGTAATGTGCCTCTCACTATACCTAATACTGAGGTGTTAAACACCTGACATTCCAGTGAGTGTCTTTTTTAGGAAGAAGTTTCAACAGAAACAAGAAAGACTGAGAGAAACAGATGCAGGAACACACAAAAGTGGCGAGGTAATAGAATGCTAACCAGTGGTGTCTCCTGCTGAACTGCTGCTGCTGTCAAGCTTTTGGTAGGCCCTAAAGCAGAGAAAATCTGTAATACAGGGCAGACCTTCCACTGATGCTAGCTGGAAGTGCAGGCATGACCAGAAAGGAAGATACGGCCTTTGCTGAAAAAAGCTTGTAGCAATAATTAAAATAGTAGTATATAAAAGTAGTTAGTAAGTCACAGAAAAACTCTAGTAAATACTTCACTTCATTTTCCAATGTAAAAGTTCTGTCCAATGTAAATATTACACTTCTCCTCCTGTCGTGCTAGTGTTTTTTCAAAATAGTTAATTTGTCTATATCCTAAGTGCTTACAGATACTGAGGATATTTTGTAAGATTTCAGATTATTTCCTGTCCAAGATAAGCTTCATTTCCTAAAATAAGTACAAACAGGTGGTTTAGGAAACAAATCAGTGGCAGTGCAATTACAACAAGACTTGACTTGCCTTCAGAATGTAGCCTGGCTATCCGCAAAACAGAGTCTCATTTAAATCCTAGTGGGAAACTAAGAATTAGAAACGGTTATTACTAACATGCTGTTCCTGTGTTATTTCATTTGGATTTGGGCATGCAGCATTAGGATATAATTGAGTAAGGGTATCAATATAGCAGCATCATGCCTACCTTTTGCACTTTCTTGCATGTCCTTAACTTTACTCATGTAAATACACTGAAATCAAAGGGACTTTTGCTGTCATTAAGGTTAAGCAGATCCTAATGTTATTTACAAAACTGGAGCCTTAAAAAGCAAACAGGTTCAACTCAGAAGGAGTAAACCCAGTCATCACTGCTTTCTTTCTCCTCCCCTCATTTCTTTAAATTTACCTTCACAATCTCCTTTTGTAACAGCACCCATGGCATACATGCTGCATGCCAAGGAGACAGCCTTACATGTTATTTTCTTTTTGCAAACCTACTGAATAAAATACAGTTGAACGCGTTTAATTTCTGTAACTGTGAGAACAGCTGTTACGCACAGATAAGGATGTGTATGTCTTAGCAGTTGTATCTTCATTTAACAAAGAATATGCAACCCTGTGCAAGATGTTTACTCATTGCCTTTATGAAAGACTGCAAAAAGAAGCAAAATATCTTGTGGCCCTCTCTGTGTCCTGTACCTGTAACGTGCCTCATGAGAAGCCCGTAGCTAGTACCATGAACCAGCTGCAATGATCAAGCTAGGCAAGCAGCCCATTCTGAACACGTCATCCTTTCCCCCATACAAGCCCCCAGTCCCACCAGCAGTCAATGACAGTTCATCATCAATACTATTTAGGCAACCCATTTGAATACATTGAACCCATTATTGATCCTGCTACCTAAACCTTAACACCAACCCCAGCTCTAATCTCTTATCCTTGGTTTAGTGGTATTTTCTCACCCCAAATCTAAAAGGTTGTTGTCAAGTGGCACGTGCCAGCCTCAGGTCTTAGATGAGCATAATAGTGTGTTTCTGAATTCACACCTTATTCTAGCTCATTTGTATCTGCAGTCCAATGTTTAAATCTTAAATCTACTCCAGACATTATTTCTAGTAACAAAAATTGGCCTTTAGCAGCACTTTTGGAACTGCACTTCACTCTCCGTTAGCCCGAATCTCTTATTCCCTTTACAGTATTCTACCCAGCTGTTGAAATCCCAGACCAAAGTGCTGGCAGATACCTGTCAGCGTCAGTCCTTATGCTTAGCCTGGCAGCACGTTTTGAATCTATGGCTTACTGTGAATTATATCCATATGCCACACACTGCCCTGCAGTGCTTTACGCCAGCACTGCCGGACTTCACTTCATCTGTGAGCACCTTGCCTTGAGTGAAAAGATACAGCTGAGCATTTTAACCTCTGCTGACGCAGCCTCAACCTTTCCCCTAGAATTAGCACATTTTGACCCTTTACCTAAAAGTAGCAGTACAGCTAAGCCAAGAAGCCTCAAAGGTTATAAACTTATTCTAATTATTTTCTAACTTAAAAGAGCTGTGTTTTATTATGGGAGGTGGGGGAAATCAAACCCTCTTTTACTCTCATTTGAGATAAAGAATCCGACAAAACACTGACATATTGCTCTGCCACTTCTAAACAGGAACACCATTTTAACCTCTCCTGTTCTGCTGCTTTTCTTGAAATCAAATAAAATTATTTCAGTAAGAGAGGGAGTATATGCTGTCATGGTACATCTGAAAATAGTTTGTACATTGGCCAGCACTGAAAAGAATTACAGCTGAAATGTGGTAGAGGTGTTTTGCTGCAAAAGCTCATTCAGAAGGCATTTGCCGCAGGACAAGTGTGAAAGCCTTTCCTCAAATTTCTGAAAGATACCTACAATTACAACAGCAGGTATATTGCTCCTAAAGTCTGCTGTCACAGATTTTCCAGACTTTTAGAACTACCCTATCTATTCCTAATCCCAGTTTCGAGTGCAAGTGCCTATGCTTAGTAATTCTACTAAGCCCTGGAAATGCACAGGCTGAATTTTCTCCCTAGCAATTCCTCTCCCTCTCTTCCAGTGTTCTTAGAGTACAGATGAGTACATTGATATGTATTAATTCCTCAGTTTGAGGGTGATCTCCTGTCCCAAGATCATATTGTAATTCTCTTTGTATTTGAAGAAGAGGGACAGGCTGCGCCTCTAGTAAACAAAACATGATTAATAATTATGTGATTTCATTATGGTTCAAGCGTAATTTAAAAAGAATTCCTAGATTTTTACTTACTTTATAGAATAGAAGAATATTACAATCTGCACAGCTACATGGACATTGGTGAAGCTTTGCTACTACACCATCTTAGAATCTGCCACTTCGGATGGCTATAAAATGCATATATTACAATTTTTTTGAAATGCTGACTATACATTGTCGTCCAGAATATAATTTAATTATCATATCTGGTATGAAGATATCTAGTAGCTTCACAATACAAACTAAGCATAATATGAAACTTGAATTAAAGTAAAACTCTCTCATGGAGTAATATATGTCTTTTCTTATTAATATGATGGAAAAAAAGGGATTTTGACATGATGATGTTTTTAAAGTCAGAAACACTGACACGGGATTATAAATTATCCTATCTCTCTTTTTACTTTACATTCATGTGATTTTTCATCTCCAGGCATCCTTAAGTATGCTTGAGAACTAGAATAAATGCAAACTCGGAAGCCTTCTTGAACCTTAAGACCAAAGTCACGAAGAATTCACTAGGGAATTCCTCTAAATTCCTCATGCACATTCTCTATTGTCATTTCAGCACATTTATGATGAGGATGCAAAAGTACCTGCTTTGAATGACACTTCTACTTGCTATCTACTAGCTTTCCTGTCTCTACTAATATACATCAGATTTCAGAGGATAATAGAGTCTGAAATGAAACTATCTCAGGATTTAAAAAATTATTCGCAGACATTAATTTTAAATATGAAGTAGAACTATTTTGTTTTAGCTTAAAAATTATTAATGGGATTGGATTTAATGTGCTAGTTTAACATATCACAGTGATTTTATAAGCTGTAAAGTTCCTTTCCAGAACACTTTGCTTCTATTTCTTGAAGAAAACATTCCCTCTTTCATTTATCTGCATGTGAACACTATGTGAAGAGAAATTACACACCACACGTTTCCATGTATCATTGCACACCTCACCTTCTGATACAGCAAGATCTCTTAGAACCAAATTAACTGAAAGAGCTTAACATGTTAATAAAAAAGGGCAGGAACTTGGTTTTATGGGATTATGCTGAGCAGGCATAATGAACTGGAAGATCCCAAGTATTTTGTGATGTATTTTGTATTCAACAAGATAGTCAACTGTTTTCCAAAAAGGAAGACTACAGGTCATTTCTGAGGGTAAATATTTTAAAGTGTTTATCCGACTTAGGATCCCAAAACCATAATGAAAACCACTATGGTTTAACATGAGTTATTTAGTGCCTTATTTTTAAAGGTAATTATGAACTAAGGGATACAGGTAAGCATCCAGTGGGATCTTCTAAATACCCAACTGTCACTGTTTTCTACATGCAAATATTTTCCCTCCACTTGGGGCAGAAAAGGACAGAAACAGAACAGTAGGTCAGTTATATCTTCAAAACGTCACCCTATCTCAGTATAGTTAAATTAGCCACAATAAAAGAATATAACTTGAAACACAGCAATATATATGACATTAAAATACAAGAGTAAATTAATCCCTGCAATGAATTCCACAACAATCTAGACACGTGAAAAGGATCAAGATATATGCCATGATACTGATATGGTTATAATACGCAATATGGTCTAAGAAGCCAGCACAGGTATTAATCCTTTGACCTTACTCCCTAAGATGCGTTTTTTTCAGGGCAAACTAAACATAAACCTTGAAGACATAGAAATATAACAGCTCAAGGTTATGCAAGTAACACTCAAACTATACACTCAGAATTATAGTTTAAAATTTAAAATAACTCTATCAACCTGATTAGATTATGTTCTATCATGTGCATAAACCCAGAGCATCTAACATATATTTTTGAATTAAAAATGCTGTCTCTAACCATTTGATACCAATGTTTCATAAGGCTTCTTGGTTGCCAACAATCACACCCATCTGTTATGCTGGCAGCATGCTCAATCACAAGGTGCTTGGATCTTTTCATTTCAGGCATCATTGCCAGAGAAATATAAAAACTTAGAGCTGACAGTGTGAACGCATTCAGAAAGTACCAGTTTAAAGCCATCTGGATGGGACAACACAACATCGGGGAGAAAATAAAGAACAGAGGAAAGAATTTAATAACTCTAACAAAAGTCATGCCTTTGCTTGAAGAAGTGAGCAAACATTGAAAAGGGTCATTACTAATCAACAATAATGCTTCATGATACTTCCCAAGGGACACAAACCGGAAACAATAGCACTACCTTCTATTTCTTCCATTGAGCTTAAAAACCATCTTCTGACTTCTTTGTCACGTATGTGCATATATATCTATATAACGGTACGTACATCTAATATAAACACACATGCATGTACTAAGTATATACATACATATAGCATACATACATTATACATGCACATGTATTAACAAGACGTGTATAAAATATATATGTACGTAATTGCTACTTACAAGCGCCTGTGGTCCATTACAACAACTACCAAGGAGCAAAACCTACTATGCTATAAAGTTCTTTTTTCGTTTGGTTTGTTTTTTTTTTTTTTGCAGAGGCACAGGGGGCCAGGAGGGGGAATTGCTCAATGCTTCTGCATAACAAAACACATTTTCCTGCTCTTATTAAGAGTAAATCCACTAAGACAAGTTCCATATGTTCTAGAAAACCCTTGCAGCTCCAACTTTGAGTCTTTCTTCAAGGAGGATTAGGAAAAGGTCTTCACTTGGGCAATAATTTTTCCAGCCATCATTACCCACAACTTGAAAACACTTACCAGAAAATGGAATTGGCCTTCCTCTTAAGGGGATGATCTTGTGTGGTATTTATAGCTTGCCCTAGACATCTCTCCTCCTTTGTGCTCTGTATAGACAGAGCATCCTCATTTGTGCTTCAGATATATTAATTTGGGGCAGTGTGGGTCTAATCTGATGCACAGCAATGTGGACACAGGTAAGGTGCCCAGGACCTCACCAAAGACCTAAAATTAAGCCATGCAGGGAGAGCAGACTATTTTATCAGATTTGAATCCCGTGAAAACCACGGAATCCTATGGCCAAACAAACAGTGTGTATTGGCATTAAACAGAAAACAAAATCATTCCAGTCAGTAAGAACATTTCAGGTTTTTTCCTTTTCTCTCATGTGACAAACCTATTCCTTATAAATACTGGAAGAAAATCAGTCTTAAGCATTACTTCTCCTCAACCCATGTTTCAACAATATCTCTAGGGAGTTAGCTTGCATATATTGGACTAGTCTGAAAGTGTTACACAGGCGTATCACAATACTGGTTTCCTTTCTTGCTACGCACAAGCATATTATTTCAGAATTATTTAAGCAGGGAAGTCTCACTGGATTTTGTGTTCTTTCTGTGCAAGTATCAAGAAAGCCTTAAAATACTTTAACAGCTATAAAATCTGTTATCAGGCATGCCAAATAATGTTCAGATGAATGCATTCCCTTTTATTCCACTAAAAAAATTCAGTCTACTTACCTCCTGAATTTTAGCCCGCACAGAAATCTGATCTGGGGTGATTTTTCACTAGTCTGTAACAATATATTTAATTGTACGGAATTGTTTAGGTGGGACAGCAGCCCCTCCAACATCAATTTTTTAATGAGTCTGCTTCAGCATCCTGCAGACATGGTCTACAAAAGCATAGCTCTCAAGAGCAGGCAGGTATGGACAGAAAAGGCACAGGTGGAACGTACCTCAGCAGAAGGGCACAGCATAGGGAGCCCCTGAGAAGAAAGGAAGGAAGAGTGGGAGGACTAGGCTTGGAGGTGAAGTTGGAAGCAGTGGTAAGAACCCAATGGCCAAGTGAATGATCACAGTACACGCAACAGGAGACAGTCCCCAGCTTTGGCAGGAAACACCTGCCCAGCTCTCTGGGATTGCCATGTGAAGGAAACAATGGCAAAGGACTGAATGGCAGCTGTGCAGCTCCCTCCTGCAGATCTCGGCCCTGACGAGAAGCTGCTCACTGCTCCCCCATCGCCCTCACCCAGGCCTGCCCCCATTGTTTCTTCCTGGCAGTGCTCACAGCAGATAATCCAAAGCAACATATTCCTGCCTCAGGACAGGTACCCTACTACACTTCTAAATTTTAGAGCTGTCACTGGAAAGCAAGTTAGCAGAAAAGTTATATTTATTCTTGCAAGAATCAAAGTACAGATATAAAAGATAAAGCGTGCTTAACTATCAGATTTCTTTAATGAACTGTCAGCCACCCATGAGCATACACAGAGGTAGCAAAATGTTCTGTTCACGGTGTTTTCTTTGTGTTGTTAAGTAAAAATAGAAAGTTATTTCACTAGTACTGATTGTGAAAATATTTTTCTGTTCCTCACAAATGGCATAATATGGCAGAAGTTTGTCACCATTAAAAAGTTATAATAAAATAACTTTAAACATAAAATTTGCGACTGAATAGTTTCTTGAGGTCTAATAGGTTTATCAAGCTGTATCAAAGCAGGCTTGTACATGGAAGTGACCAGTAAATTGGCTATACTGTGCAGTCATAGAATCAAAGATAAAAACCTCTGGGAATACCACATTTACTCACATACAGTCTGCGTTAAACATGCAAGTTTACCTATACTTATTTATCACTTCCCTACTGATATAGTTCTAAGTTTTCCTCCCATCCACTCCCTAGGTTTTTTATTTCATTTACATATTTAAATTCCTGTACAAAAGAAAACCTTATGGACCTCTTGCTCTATTCTATGAGACAGTCATTCCTCTCTACAGATGTATCTAACAGTCTTTCTCACTAGATTTATTTAATCTGTTTTCAAGTTAGAGCATGCATGCTTCAGAACTTTCTTACAATTACTCTAATAATCTTAGATTATACGTTTGTCTATAATGTAATCTACTTCTGGGTAATACCTTTCTTTACTATACACCTAAAACGTTAAATCTATGGGAAGATTCTACAGTGTTAGGATTCAAATGTATTTTACTGGAATTCCATACCTGTCCTAAAGTTCACTATTTGAGAAGTTTTACACCTGATAGGGGTGCATTTGATGTAACTCACAAGATGGCTAGTTAAAAAAAAAAGCCACTAAAGTTTGTCAATTTTTCCTAAATTTTCCTAACTATATTAGTAGGACAAAAATTTAAAAAAAAAAAAAAGGTGTTGCCTATTCTTACAATTCTTGCTTCTTTCCAAGCTTACTGAATGCACATTTCTCCAAATATACATCTCAATAAGCTGAACGGATTTACAGCACTATCTTTTAGCTAGTAAATTTTCCTTGTATTCCATAAAACCTGTTCCCTAAAACTATTTATTTTTGTTTGTTTTCCACTAAAATTTGCTTGCTTTCAAATAATTGTAGGGTCACAATTTCGGAAAGCAGAGAAGGCAGAAGTTTCCAAGATACATTTGCTAGATATATTACTTATTCCATGACACAGTGGAGAAATTGTAATACTTACTGTCAGCCGAATGTCTTCCTTGACAGATGAAAATTCCCCCTTTCCTTGAATACATGCTGAATCATGCCCCTAAAAATCAGTTTCTTTCTTAGACCTTCAAGGTATCTAATTGTGCTTAATGGACACAGGCACAAGGCCTCAGTAAAGCAGTCTATGACAGACAGTTTTGCAAAGAAGTTCCTAAGTATTCGTTTCCTTTTTATTTCTTCCTCTGCACAGTCTGCCTGAAAAAGACTAAACTCACAGGAACAAATCTCAGTATTTTCACATTCACTTATAGATGCTGAGGATTTGCTTTTCTAGAAACGTCCTGGTGAATATTCATATCAGAAAAGAAAAGGAGCAGGATTTAGAACCCCTGCATTCAGTTTAGGAAGCACCTTGCATTACCAGCTGTCACTGGGAGACTGAGCCCTGTGGGAAGAATTCTGTTCTGTCTGCAGCACTTCTTTCTCAGCTGCTTGGTCATGGGCTGCATCAAGGATCATCCTCACTGCCAGCCACATTACAGTGTCCAGTGAGAACTGATGTAATTTCAACAAGAATGGGCTTTATCCCTTTGCTGAATGTGACTGGAATAGATAAAGACAGTCAGGTCCCTACCTAGTCAATGCCTAAAGTGCAAGCATGTACTATAGAGGGCAAATACAGCAACAATGGAATATTCAGACACAAGCTTGTCAAGGCATAAGAGAATCATTAGCAAGCAAAAGTGCTTCATGGTATCAGCTACAGATACTGTTTGATGACACAACTACAACATACAGCATTAGATGTCACCAAGTGACAGTAAAATGTAAGAATGGTGATGAAACAGAAAAAATAAAATGGCCTGCACTAGAAGGGAATACTTTAGCAAAAGTAGTGAGACAGTAATAAATATTTCATTTTTGATACTATTTTTGTAAGATTAATTCTTTGAGGTTTCCTTCAATTAGCACACCTTTGCAATTTCCACTCACCAGAAGGAATGTGCCACAGAATCTTCAGATAAGAAGCTCGATGTATGAAAGCTTCAGCTTACTCACCACAGAACAGTTCTTAATCGCTAATTCAGCCAGCTTGTTGGTTGCTGTCTTTGTGAATTCCAGTTGCACGGTTCTCAGTCTCGAGGAAGATAAAACAATTCACCTTTTGCAAATACATCAAAGAATTTTGAACACAAAAATATGTATGCAGTCTGCAATTACTTTAAGAAAGCATACAGTGCATCAGGATTAAATTGAGAACATGACTCCATCACTTTGACTACTGAAGTAGTATTTTGCAGCAACAAGATTGTTTTACAAATACTGTACATTAATGCCAGCGCGAGATTATGTCAGTGTATGGTTATACAGTAAGATGCTGTAATTCAGAAATCTTAACTATGTTATTTGCAGTGTGACAGTGAGCAATCAGGACTGATAGTAACTGAGAGTGACATGTAATTTCAGCAGATTTTTAGACCTTTCCCCTGTCACATGCCAGAACACTGAATTGCTTTTTCTTCCTTAAATATAAAAGACAAGTCCTCCACAAAACATTTAGATAAATTTCAATTATCAAGTTCAATTCACCGATCAGATTTTTTATAATAATGAACAATGACAATTATTAGACAGATCCATATAAAATAAAATAATATTTTGTAAACTGAGATTTCTTTTTTTTTTTTTCAAAGCCGCTTTAACTTGTAGGAGATGACCCTATATCTGAATCACAAATGGAAGGAACCGGGACCTATACCCAGAGAATTTGATGTGGAAAAATTGAGAAGTTGATGAACTTCCAGTTTCAAGTTTAAGGAAGATACTGCTTTTAGCATCAGATCTAGGATTAAGCAACGTTATGGTACAGGTTAAAGGTACTATAAGATGTGCACTAGCAGATTTTCAAGGCTTTCACATCAAAGATGGGAAGGAAAGCAGCCTTCTAAGTCAGTCAGTGCATTACCTGCCATGGTAAATTATTTACATGTATAAAATTTTAGCCTAAATTAGCTGGACAGAATAAAAGCAAAGCAGCGATACCTTTATGACCTCCTGAGGTCTTTTACTGATGATGCAATTTTTTTGTCTTTTAACAGTTATGAAGTCAGTATTTAACATACGGGACAGACTTGTAAATACACTTAGGCTCAGACAAAAGATTAAATAACTTGAGGGCCTAGTTCTCTTCTGCACTATATCTGCTTGGCTCCATTCATAACTCATCAATTCACACTGACTGATCAGGCTCAAGATGTTTTAAAGTCTGAAGTGACTCAGGAAGAAATTTAGACAGCATCACTTCCTCTGAAAAAGTTTAAGTTACTGTCAATACAGCAACTCAGCCAAAGCATTTTTAAAAGGCTAAGCTTTCTGAGAGTCTGTTGCCTCAGACGGAACATTGTCTATAGTAAACAACACTAAACATCCTTATTCATCCACTTTCAAAACCTTTAATTAGATGGAGAATATAGCAAGTGGATAACAATAAGGATAGTTTGCTGTTTTTCATTACCAGCTTCAAACTGACTGTCTTCCTCTGTTTTCTCAGACCATTGCTAACGTCTCAGATATGGTTCTCATGTATGACACCTAATCATGGTTTTACTCAGTTGGCCTTTTCGTCCATTCCATAGAAAATTCTTTTTGGATTCTATAGAAGTTTTTTTCTCTGACACTAGATCTATTGTTATTCTTTGTGAGAAATGCGATTTGAAGCTCTAAGTGAAAATAGAATAAAAGATACAAAGGAATTATAATATTTTATAAAAAACAAATTCTTGATAGTTTTATAGTCACAGCTGATAGAAAACTACTGATGAATACTGAATGACAGCAAAACCACACAGAACAAGACTAAAGAAGTAACACTAAGAAATAAGCGGTGTTTACATCCCTATGCAGTTAAAATGTACCTTACGCAGAATTAAGACCCTTAGTCATAATTTCTAATTTGTCCCACACACTAAGAAACAAATCAACCATACTGTTTAATCCATGGCTGTCTGCTTCTACGTGTGCAATGAATTAATATTCTTAGTCCAGTTATGTAGAGTGTTTTCGCATCTCAAATATATTATCATAATTGATCCCACCTGTCATATTTGTCATATTCATTAATAAAGAATCCATACCTGTCCAACAGCCATAGTAAATTGAGATCTTTTAGAACTGGAGAGCCTCCACAGCATTATATAGTGGAAGGAACACAGTATTTTCTTTGCTACCGTATCCCTGCTGTGAGCACAGCCCCAGGGCTACCAATGTTCAGCTTGGAAACGGCATATCTTAAAAGTACTCACCTTATTTGGAGATTTTAAATAGCAAAACAGTCTAATATTAGCCAAATGTTGGAGAGAGCAAAGATATGCTTTTGTAATATTTCGTCTGTCAGCTGTTGATTTCCAAACCAAAACAGAATCCTATGAATTTAAGCTCCATTTTACCTGAATTTTGCAAAGCCCAGTGTACGTGTGGAGTATTTGAATGTGATCACTTTGATACAAAGCAGTAAGAGATCAAAGGCAGCATCAACAGCCACATTTCCATTATTAATTTGCATTGAAATTATGTAACTCATGTTACAGCACTTACTTTAATAATGACATACTTTAAACAAACTAGACCTTTCTTTAAGAAAGCCTGTCCTACCCTTCCTAAAATAAGCTACAGGTAACACAAATTTCAAAGTATACTATTGACTGACACCTTTATAGATCTCCCTGAATGTTCAGTCTCATCTGGATTTGACCTCACCTACGCCTTATCTTTGCTTGTAAGCTTTTTTTGAATTTTTCAAAAACTCTGTGTATTCCCAAGTGTTCAGATGGACAGACAACAGAGGAGTCAGGAGTATGACACAGTGTATACCAAACATAACTACCTAATCTCAGCTATTTTTAAGGCTCAAGAGTTCCTCCTGATAACAATGATAATGAAATATAGCTATTTCTTCTTTAGAGTCCAGATTTCTGCCACACCTATGCTAACCCCAAGCCTCTGTATTCTTTTAGTTTCAAGCACATGGAGTGTCTAACGCTGTCCATCATTCTGGCAAGCTAGTACAAAGTATGCCTGAGCAAAGACAGGCAAGAGCAAAAACGCTAACTTCTTTGTTATTACATGAGCAGTTCATGGAGAAGTAAAAGTCTTTCTCCCTCCCCATTTCCAGTTTTTCCTTCCAGTAAATCTTTCAAGAGTTACCTGTAACATTATCGAACAAATCAAGTCACATCCATCTCTAGTGATATTTGTGGAGCTCCAGACAGAGTTCTGGTTCTGATAGAACTGTGTCATTTTATACCAAATTAAATAAGGAATGTATTTCTCCCAGTGCTTTTCATACTATTCCTGATGCACCTCAGGCAAATTACATTCTTTGCAAAAGTAACTCATAGGATAATTTTCCCAGAAAGCAATCAAAAAAATCTCCTTTCCTGCCCTTCCATCTCTCTGCTTTCCTGAGAAATAAAGCCACTGGCTGTGCTGGCACTTTTGATAGATGATTTAGTGAATGTTTTTGGACATATTCCCTCTCCCTTAAGCATAGAAGCTGCAAACCCATTTTTCTGTAGACCCTATGTATCACTGAGATAGGTTCAACCATTCAGTAATCCTGGAAACACTAGCTGACTTCAATCCTGGAATGAAAGCAAACCAGCCCAGCTGGAAACCTAAAAACACATACAGAAAGTCACACTGAATGTTCAGAAAGAGAAAAAAAATTTCACTGAAGGTGAGCAGAATTTTCTCTAAATGGATAATAAAGACTGCATTATTGCTACACAACAAATACAAACACAACAAAGCCCCTTTGAGTTTTAGGAGAATACACATTTTTTTTCTTACTTAATTTACTGATTATATTAGGTATGTTTTAAAATATTCTACATTCCCATCAAATAATAAACTTAACAATTATTTTAAAGTAAGGCATAGTTATGTATATAATAATTTTCTGAGCTATATGTCTAATTATATAATTCATCTATTTCTAATCACAAGCAGTAATAAAGACTTGTAAAGGCAAGTAGTATTTTATCACTGGTATGGTTAAGGTACATTTCTGTTCTAAAGCAAGTATGTATTTAAATTTTCTCCTACTCCTCAGCATAAAATGGCAATGATCTTAATTTAACTCAGAAGTAAAATGAGAGTTAATTTAGCTACAAGAAAAGCAAGTCTGGTTATGTAAGCTTTGGGATGAAGTTTTACTGCAAATGAAACATTTGAAATGAAAATCAGCCAGTTACACTGCCCTTTTTCCTGGGCCTAGAAGCAATACGGTTGCAGCTCATCCACTCAATCACTTCTGATTTCCAGAGCTTTTTTCCAGAGGGGTGTTTAAATGAGATATCTAAATGTATTTTATGTCAAACAGTCCAAGTACATGCACTAACAGAACTGACTTTGGGTCTTATACCTAAGAATAATTACAGAAATCATTTTAGCTGTCATATGAAGGACCAGAATAAAATGAGCTGTCACAAAGCATTGTGTCATGTCACCATACACATGCACACACACATTTTATAGAAGGAATACTGCAGTTGTTCACTTTCTCTCCTATAGGGACACAGTCTAAGGTGGCAGCTTTCCTCAGGGAATATGCTATCATTAGATTTCCCATTAGAGCCTTTTCCATGGAGAGACTATTTTTTCTGTATCACAGACCAATTTCTGTTCTTCTTGAAACCATGTTAGGTTCAAACTATAGAGAGTCTCATCACACTGATTTTTAGGAGTGGAAGAGAGGAAAGAAAGATACGGTGGGTGGTGTGACAGGAAGAAGCAGTGTAATGTACATTTTCAAAATCTTGCTTGCATAATCTGTATTTCAGAAGCCCTTGAGATTTGCATTGCTCTATTTACTTCATCGAACATTTCAGCTCTACCAATTCCCACTCACATACCCACTGTGTGCAACAGCGGTAGATTTCTGTGTCATAAGCAGGACTACAGCTCCTTTTTGAACTTACGTAGCTTAGTCTGATTTTTTCCTGGAATTAATCCAAAAGTATAAATATCAAATGCCTGTTATACCTTTGTATAAATACTACAAATAATAATAAAATCTCTCTGACAATAAGAATAATCATCTTAATAGTCCCACTTCACTCACGGGAAAATTAAAAGGTCATTACATGTCAGAAGACTCTATCTGAACAAAGACTCGGGAACTTCATTCAAGAGAAGACAAAGTTGGGTTTAGGAAGTGTCAGTTTCTGAGGTCATGAAAGTCAGGGATGCTGTCATTGTCGGGAAGATGCAGAGTGAGCTAGTCCTGCTTGTCACCGAGAGACTACCGATACACTCTTAAGAAAGCAAGTGAAGGGGAAAGCAAGAAAAGAGGGGTTCCTTCTAAAAGTCGGTGAGATTTTTAGGTTTTGCTGTTTCAGACAGGATGGCTATACTCATACAAAGCATACAAAATTCAGTATTATGAAAGTATTTCTGAATAGTTTTAAATTATCCTTTTTCAGCTGAACTTATATAAATACATACACGTGTATGTGTGTGTTTCTGTGTAGGTATACATATGGAATAAACATTAGCTCTCATCTTGCGGTTTGGAAAACTACCATGTAAAAGATTTTCATCAGAAAATCGCAGGCTAGCTATTATGCAACCGTCCATTGTTGTGCAGCTACTGCAGTTTTATGTAAGCCAAAAAAGTTCAAAAACCACCTTTTTAATTCTTCAGGAAAAAATACATAGCAGTTTATTTTTTCTCTTGCTTTTAATAAAATTCAAACTTCAAAAACTAGAAACAGAAAAAATGACATATTAACAAAAAATAAGAGTTTAAAATTAATCTCCCACCTAGTAAAGCACAAAACATACCACCTTCCACATAATACAGTGATTCAAGATGAGTAAATGTTATTTCTCAAGCATCCTAACATATCTAATCATTAACCTCTCCCTTTTCCTCTCCAAAACAATTCCCAACTGATGAAGTTTTCTTTTTCAATTTTTTTGAAAAGCCATTCTTCTCTTCCCTTAGGAAAGCTGGAAAATTCATACTAACTAACTATTACCACTAACAAGCATGCCTCGCTTTACATAAAAGTTATAATATCTTTTCCTGTTATCTGTTAGTTCAACATCCCTACAGCCATGAAAAGATTTCATGAACTCTAGAAACTCCCTTTTTTTCCTTTTATATTCTGAGGAATACTCAGGATTTTAATTCTGACAAAAACATTTAAGGCTGACTTTACTGATACCTTTTAAAACACCTTTCAGAGAGAAAAATTTTTTAACAATAACTCAGTCTTCTCTGAAGAAAAACCAAAAAAACCAAAAACAAAAAACCCACAAAAACCACCCAGTTCTGAAATAGGACATGGTTTAGGAATTCTTTTTTTTTTTTACGCCATAGCTTAAAAGAAAAAAGACCTAACATGCATTGGCCCAAAACATTATCTAAACTGCTGGGGAAAATAAGAAAATTAATTACAAAATTATATGGAAAAACATAAACTGAGACCAAAAGGGCCAGCAAGCAGATTATTACATCACAGTTTCATTTTTTAAATTGAACCTTTTATGCAAAACTTTCCATTTCAATAAACTTCAACTTTATAATGAAATATTTTGCACTACAAAGAATGAATTAGCTGCTCTGCACATTCAAGGAAGATTTCCAAACTTGTAAACTACATTTTAAATAACTTAGAAATCATAGTTTTTTCTTTTTTTTTGTTCCCCCAATGAGGTAGAGACACATGCAGTCTTCTACTACATTACACTGAGAAGCGGAAAACCATGAGAATGAGGTTGGGTGGGAGAACAGCTACGCATTGATATTCAAGACAACGTAGTCCTATGACTACAATGGGAATACTGATTACTATGTCAGGATATATAATGGGTCCCAATAAAGAAATCCCTGGGGAAATTCTGGAATTTCCAAGTCCCCCAGTAAACTAAATAAGGCATATTTATATAACTAAAGTGAAGTATCTACTTAAGTAGCTTGCTGAATAGTGTTTTCAGGTATAAAGAGCAGTTATAAACAACAGGTTCAGTAATGACTTCACTTTAACTCCACAGGTAAAATTAGTCTCACCTGACATGAGCCATCAAGCAATCAGGCAGCTAGTCCACCCCAGCTTTGAAGGTTACAATCAGTGGTGAGAACTACCTCCAGTCAATGATACATCCTTCCCGTGACAGACACCTCGAGTTGGTGGAGTACCACCTAAAGTGACTCACAACCTCCGAGGTTCTCCTAGGCACTTAGTTCTGACTAGATGCCCAGCTGGTAGGAAGAAGAAGTGATAAAGGTGATAAAACTCTTACATCAAATTAATGTGATGTCCATGGGTTAACGATACTAAAAGGAGAATTAGCAGAGCCGTTAAGTTAAATTCCATCCTCTTCTATCGCTTGTTATTTCAAACTGAAAAGGAGAACAAAAAAATGTGAGGATTTTTGCACTTCAATCTCACAGTTATTCTCTTGTTTCACGAACAGCAGTATAGGAACCCACATGAAGTCAGCAGCAAGGGCAAAAGTGACTGTTATTAAGCAGAGAAGCAATGAGACATCTCAGTGCAGAATATTTGAGAATTTTAAGAACTGCCCAGGTTCCCTCCATGCGCCTCTCTCTTCACTACACATACTTCATTTTCCCACACTTTGTGATGATGACTAACATGAGACATCAAAGTAGCACTTTTACTCTAATTGAATTATAACAATTCAGAAGACAGATTGCAAATTTCACTATAAAGCAGAACTGTTCAAAATCATGTCCAGACTCTCCTCTTCGATCAGCGAATAGCGACTAACTTCTGAACTCCAGCTGTTCACTGCCACCACTTTAAAGAAATTCAGCAACCTTAACATTGAAATAGGTTTAAGATACCAACTTCTGTATAACACTAGTAGCAGAATGATGCCATAGCAACTCCTGTTACAAATACTTAAAGGAAACAGCAGCTCCTGTCTGTATCTATGCCTCATATATATATTTAATATTAATCTGTATGAAAGTCTCATATATCCTGGCATCAAGAGGTTAAACTGTATTGTCATTAGCCATGCAAGTTCAGCACAATATCTTGTAAACCTAGCATATCTAGGAAAATTAATTGTTCATGCATTTCATACATTAAAAAAATACAGCTGCTCTTAGCAGTGACTTTTGGCTCTTCCTTGGTGAGATAATCTTTTTCCTGATGTACACTGAATTACCGCACATTATGCACTCCTCATCTGTTATGTTCTTTAAACATAAAGAGAACTTTTAAGTTTATTTTGTGGTTCACATAGAATCTGCTGGAAAAATTTTAAGCCTTCTAGCCCTTGCAATTTTTTCATGCTTTTTGTCATAGGTACCTTGCCTATTTTGAAAGAGCTCGGTGACCTCTTTCATATCATTTAATTATATAGGAGGATACAATGCAATTTGGTGAATATTTCCTTCAGTATTAATTCTTTTGGCATCTTTAGTTACTGATCCAGCCATTTGCATTTGTTTAATCCAGACCCAGAACAACTACATTAATGACCTTTCATTCTAATGAATGGACTTTTGTTTTTAATTAATAATGTACATTGCATGTGAAATTTAACACGAGCCTCCTTAATTCAGAGACTGAGATAAAAGGCTATTGCTACCATTGTGGTAAAAACATTACCCAATTTTTTGGACAATGCTGGAAGAATGTAAAGACAGAAGGAAAGTGGACAAGCAGCTTATACCATACATTTCCTATTGCATAACTGTCCACTAGCTGTTCTTAACTGTTCATCACCATACAGCATATACAGAAGCCTCAGAAATTGCTGAGCTTTATTATATTTACAGATTCAAACCTCCCCCAGGAAGCAGCATACAGTCTGTGACCTCTTCCCACTTCCCCAAACCCGTCCTGCGCCCAAAAGAGCTGAAGTGCAGAAGAAACCTGTGTCTTTCTTATCCTCCCACTCACTTCTTGTGAAACTTGTCTCTAAAATACACACAATACCAACTGCTTTAAAGGAATGTACCCTGGCTTAATCGCAACATGCTCTGAAATCTCTAAAAGACGCTGCAGAAAACGAAAGGATTACTATTATGCAATCTGTATACCACAATATATTTTGAAAAATTACAACAAAGACACATATTGATATATGCTAGGAGAATAGTTCCAAATCCCTTATGAGACTTTTTTTTTCCGCCAGTAAATCTTTGTCATTTAGAATAATCATAAACAAATGAAAAACTAAACTATAAGCAAACCTGAGATATATACAAACAGCTACCTCCTTTCAAAGCTCTTTAGGTTGAGACCACATCAGTGTACAAATTTAAGGAGTAGGTTTTTCATTTCTAATCTTAATAAGAAAACCAAAGAGGTTAATTTTGTTGAAGTTTCATAATTTACTTGAGCTGTTTGCTAGTATACTACAAGGAATAAGAAAATTATAAATCTTAATTTCGAAAGTCAACCACTTTTCCTACTTTCCATTCCAGAAATAGGGGCGGGGTTTGTTTATCTCCTGTAATACTTATAATCACGTGGCATGAACTGAGTTTATTATGCTACTTGAAAGCACTACAAAAAAGAAGCATAGTGGACTCTAAGCCACAAATACAGATGAATTGGAATAATAATGACACAACTTTTTGACTTCCTAATTTGGAATTTACTCTCCTTTCAGAAGATACTCCTACAAAAGTTATCAATATCACATAGGAACAGCAATCAACCCAAATTTTAAGAATGCTACACGAAACATTTTAATTGCCACTACAGTGAACAAGTTTTCAGAGACCTATTAAATCAACAGAATGATTCTGTCAGCTAATCGTTCTAGAAAACTGGGGAGGGGGAAAAAAAACAGGTAGAGCCTGAGAAAACAGAAAATACAAAAAAAACCTGTTTTGCCTGAAACTGGTCTTATTCAGCCTGAAGAAGTGAAAGTTTCAGCTGGAACCAAGCTTCAGGGGTAACCAAATAGCAACCTTTCAATACTCACCAGGAGGCTACTGAAAAGACAGAGCCAGGCTCTTTGAAGTGGTGTCTGGTGTTACGGCATAAGGACGAGTGACAACAATGTTAACTTGAAACAATAAATGTTCAGACTGGATATAATAAGGAGCTTTAACCATGAGGGTAGCCAGGCAGTGGAGCAGGTTGCCCAGGGAGCTTGTGCAATCTCCACCCCTGGAAGTTTTCAAGACCAAACCAAATAAAACCCTGAGCAATCTGATCTGAAGTCATAGTGCACCCTGTTTTATGCACACGGCTGTGCAAGAGACCTCTTGAGGTTGCTTCCAACCTAAATTATCCTATGAACCTATGCTTACATGATACAGAATAGCTACAATACAGAAGAATCTAAAATGTTGTTTCTGACTTGAAGTAAATAGTTGGAATAAGCAATGACAATTACATATCTCAATCCCAACTTGTTATATCATTGCAAAAAGATCGACATTAGGCACCTGCTGAGGTAGTTGCCTACACTTCAGCTTATTTAGATCTTATTTAAGCTGTTTTTTAATGATTTCTCATGTGGATTGCTCCTCACTTATTTGATAAATACAAATAACTTTCCATAATTAGATTTTACTACCTGTTGTAAGGCTTATGGATAAAAAATATCTTATCAATTATTTTTTGGAAGATTTTCTTGTCCTTAGATCTCTCATTCATTTGTTTTCATAAACAAATATTTCTTTTAAAAAAAAAGAAAAATGAGAAAAAGGTAAGAGTTCCTGATTATTCTTAATTATTCCTTCCATCTAGCCATAACAAAATCATTAGCTTCCTCCATTGCTAGTTCAATATGCATAAAGCACATTTTACAATATAGGTTTTCATCAACTTTTTCTCATGCTTAAAATGGATAATATTGTTATGAAAATAGTAAATTTTTTCTTCTCTATATCCTTTTGTTTCCTTATTTAATCCTCAATAGATAAATGTTTCAAATTTTTTGAAATACTTTGATTTTCAGTTTTGTTATTAATATAGCAAGTCAATTGAACTGGGTTGAACTGTAAAAGGCCTAGCGGGTTTTAGTTGAAAAGGGTAAAACTTTCATTTTCATTGTTATATTCCAGGAGAGCAGAAACAAACTGAAAATTAGAAAAATTCTTTTCAGTCATTCTGATATGCAATTAAAAATATCATTACCAGAAAGATGTTATCACATGAAATACTATTGTAGTTTCAATTAATTGGGTTATGAACACTGATAAACAATTTAAAGAATAAAATATAAAAGTTATTGTAACTTTCACAAATTTATATGAAAGCTGTGACAATTGCTGACATTGGAGCTGCACGAAAGTGTGTCAGCTAAGGATCTTCAAACTGACCTGCTACGCTGAAAACCAATCATACACACAGGTTCTCATGTTTAGTTTTAGTACCTTAGTTCTGCAATGAGAACTATTACACATACTGTTATTATTCCTGTTATAATTCTTATTGTATTTAATCTGTTTTAATCCATTATAGCACAATCTATTTAATGATATATTTCATACTACCTGTGTCTACATTGTCACTTCTACTATGCAATGAACTGGATTTTACACAACGCATACATTTACTAAGTTGCTATAAAACAGTTGCCATTTTATTGAGTCCTAATATATTTGTATTCAATAGAAATATCAAGTACGTGCCACAGTGATGTTAATACAACAAGGCACTAGTCAGGAAATGACATTTTAAAAACCACTATATTTTTTAAATTGCATTAATGCAAAGAAAAAAGTAATCTAAAACCACCTCCCTGCTTAATTGGCTACTTTAATGCATAGATGTGTCACTTAAAGAACACAACTCCCAGAAACATTCAGTGTTTACATTGCTGCTAAGATTAAAATCAGAGAATAAAAGAGGAAGAATCAAGATAAGTTTTTTATTGTAACAAAATACCATGAAATACACATGCAATACAGAAATAGAGAGTATTTATTGCGGGTTTTTTCCTCCTTGTGTTTCTCAAAGCAGTTTTCCTACAAAAACTAAAAAAAAAAAAAAAAGAAAAATTTAAAAAAAGAAAAATCCTAGAAAAGTAAAAAGTTTTCCTAGAAACAGTGATGGTTCATTATACGTTTCTTAACAGGAAAACACATTCTTTCCTTTAAGGCCAAGGAACATCTGTTTAGTTCTAGACCAAGATTTTCACAACAGAGGTGCTTTAGTTTCCAATCACCAATGGGTAAGATAAAAAACCATAAAATATCTAAAATTCAGTTTGTGCTTATTTTACATAGATTTAGATGTTAATGAAATAAAAATCAGAAAAATCCTTATTAGGAACTTTTAAAACTCTAGTTGTTTTGAGTTGGAATGAAAATCCAAAACCTGATTGATAATTTCAGACAAAATGATGTGAATTATTTTCAGCTCCTGCAGTCCTTGAGTATCCAAAGTCAGGTTATCTCAGAAATATTTTAATTTTTTCACTTTTAAATAGAAAATAATTTATACATCATTGTTGAGGGTAGGAAATCTAAAATATTCCATATGTACATTAGAATGCCATGCTTTTCAGTAAATTTCAATTACAAAGATGCAATTAACAGAAATAGCTTTTTTCCCCCCGGGAAGATTGTTACTTTAAAACCACATTTCTGCCAGGCTTAATTCATTGCTATTTTGCAGCAGATGATCAGCTATTAACTGTTGTAGAACTTGCACAGGATAATGTGTTTGTAACAGTTGGTCACTGAATTTTAATCTTACTTTCTCTAGTGTAATTTCATTGATTTTTCTCAATGAAAAGTTTTGTCCCATATATAACTATAGTTATACTTAAATTCTACCTCACTACTAACATAAAGCTATGTAACATCTAAAAACGATTATTTTTTTATAAATATAAGCCTAAAATCATAAAACAATAGGTCAAAATCAGCTCTCAGTTATACTGAGATAAATCCTGAGTAATCAATAGGCTTCTGTAGTCATGTCAGGTTTCTTTTTGTGTGAAGCATTTGTGAGAGCATATTTTTTTCCATATATCCCCATTCCTCAGGATAAGCTGTTACTACAGTAGGTCATATAAATGCTTTCACAGCTGAAAATATCAGGAAAGTGTCACAAACAAACCATTTGTGATAGATAAGCTGTTCCTATATGGCAAACAACCAGAAATAAGATATCCTTCTGTCACCTGAGCTGAGTTTCTAGACATAACAGCGCTTATTGCTCAAATGCTGAAGACATGAGTTATTTAATGACCAAGTCACCACATCGTAACCTAAGTTACACAGGAAAAAGATTTGCTCTTTCAAGGAGTCTCCTTAGTTTAGTCCAACTGGCAGAGATATTACTACTTATTTTAAACTCAACCAAAACAATTTTCTGTTTCCTATGCATTTTAATTTTCCAATATGCTGCAAAATTCTGTATTCAAACCACATCGATGCCTTATAAAATCAATTACAAGAAAGCACAGATTTGTACAAGCCGATTAATGACATTGAGAATTCCTGGCATCCTGGAAAAAAAGGTAGAAGTTTAGGTTATCAGTGCATAAAAGCAATTTGGCATCTTTGTTTTGCAAAAGAGAATGTAGCTAGAGGAAACACGAAACCTGAAGAAGAATGGTGGTTTGGCTCCCATGTTTTCGAGGGTGGCCACAACATGAAGAGCTTCCCAAAGGTGCTCACTTTTGAACCTACAGTCACAAAAACCACATTTCATTTTCAAGGCATAACTAAAATTACTGATTATGCTGTAGACAATATAAAATAAAAATGTAGTGTCAGCAACAACATAGTAAAAATTCAGATATTTGCTTAAATGCTTTAATCTCTAACTTTTAGAATCAGAAAGATCATTCTGATTCTGAAAGAAAATTAATTTTCAAGCCCTTATTTTGTAGAAAGAGCTTTAGACTGTGAAGTCTAAAGACTTAAACACCCAGTGGAAAAAAAGAACAAACCCATCAACCATTTGAGATTTCCTGGTTGTTTGATGAAGCATACAAAACTGGCACTTCAAGTAAGAAAGATCTCAATTTTGTAATTTTCTGACTAGCATAATTTTGGATTTAAAAAGATCAAAACTTTTTTTTACTATCTGTACATTGGAAGAACTCAGAAACAAAAATCTAACACTAAATCATTTGTGTAAAACACATTTCATACTCAGTGATATCTTAGTTGATTCAGTTAAGAACCTTCTTTACCCTTATCCCCTAAAAATTTACTTTTTACTTCTCAGCTATTAAAATCAACATTGCATTCAAGCTGGAATTTGGAGGCATTTACATTTAACGCAGTAGATGTGTTAACAAACAGAAGGTCAAAGTGAAGAACCAACAAAAAGGGAAATGGAAGGATAAGAACTACTCAGATTTTTTTAGCTATAAACTCATGTAAGCTAAGGGGTTCCAACTGTCCCCTTTCACCATCATCTTAGTACTTTTCAGATAAAGTAACTAGGAAGGATTTGACTTGACTTTTTTTTCTGCAGAAGAGATACTGATGATCTCACAGATATTGTCTCAATGCCACTTCAAAAATTTTAGCTGCCTGAAGCAGCTAGTTTGGCAAAAGACTTTTCTAATTTTGCCAGAAAAGTTTCAGTATAAAACTCCTGAGAAGTACTAGGTCTCTCTCCTTAAACATCCATTTTTATACCATAATAGTCTCACAAATCTTAGCAAAAAGTAACTTTTTGAACATTTATTTTCCGTTGTCCAGACTTTGAGCAAAAGAAAATAAAAAATACACTAATCTCACCATGCAATAGCTACCAAGAGAGATAAAACACCACTCGGTACTAGTCTGTAGAAATGAACAAACAACACACTTAAAAGCTTAAAAATTGATTTTGGAAAAAAAAAGGAGGCAAATGTGTTTTCTTGTAGTTACAGTTTACTCCAGATGGTCAAAACTGGTACAGCTGACAAAACATTTGTGTCCCTCAGAATTCTTCAACATTTTGAGACATATTACTCCAGATTCTTTTGAATATTTTTTTAAATTCCTCAGAAAATTCAAATTCTCATTATGGAAAAAGCATCTAAACTTCCTAGTTCAGATACTTTTTGCTTCTTTCAAAAAGCTCTTGCATGTGCTAAAGAGAGTACTAAAAAGAGAAAAAAAATAGACCAATAAAATGCAAAGTTTGTTTCAAACTTAGAAATTCCTTTCTGGCACTCTTGAGCAGAGCTAATTAATTGTCAAATCAGTATTGCATCTGATTTCCTTTGAGCAGATTCAGCAATAGACCTGAATGAAGCAAGGCACAGGGGAAGATATACACAATGTAAGCCTCCCAAGCTTTTATGTTTAGATCAAAGGCTATTGATTTGCATTCAATACCCTCTAAAATTCAATGATTCCTTCATTCTGAGGATGAAGACAGTCGTGAAGAAACCAGAAAGGCTTTAAGCAAAGTGCTGAGATAAGTGAAAGGTCTGATTTTAGCTATGAGTTCCACCAAATAAAAACAAGGCCAATGGCCTTGTCATACATAAACATGTCATCCTTTTCCAAACCTACTTTTAACACTAGCAACTGTGTTAATATAAAACAAGTAAAATAAAGCCATGCAGAGAAAAAAAAAAAATTCTGCTCCAGAACAATCACAGAATTAATATAAGTGAAAAGCTGGAGAACCACAAGAAATACAGCAGTGAAAACAGGTGAGTGAAAAGTAAGGTCTCCATTGTACAGCATAGTGGGTTCTTGTTCAAATCTAAAAACAAAACATTGCTGCCTCAGCAATGAGGGGAACAGACATCCTTTCTTTGCAGTCCATAGGCACGGGGACATCACAGAATCACAGAATGGTAAGGGCTGGGAGGGACTTCTGGAGATCCCCCAGTCCAACCCCCCTGCTAAAGCAGGTTTGCCTATAGCAGGTTGCACTGGGACATGTCCAGGTGGGTTTTGAATATCCCCAGAGAAGGAGATTCCACAGCTTCTCTGGACAGCCTGTGCCAGGGCTCTGTCACCCTCACAGTAAGGAAGTTCTTTCTTGTGTTCAGGTGGAACTTCCTGTGTTCCAGTTTGTGCCCATTGCCCCTTGTCCTGTTGCTGGGCACTGCTGAAAAGAGTCTGGCCCCATCCTCTTGTCACTTGCCCTTTAGATATTTGTAAGCATTGATGAGATCCCCTCTCAGGCTTCTCTTTTCCAGGCTAAACAGACCCAGGTCTCTCAACCTTTCCTCATAACAGAGATGCTCCAGTCCCCTCATCATCTTTGTTGCCTTCCACTGGACTCTTTCCTGTCGTTCCCCCTCTCTCTCTCGTACTGGGGAGCCCAGAACTGGACACAGTACTCCAGATGCGGCCTCACCAGGGCAGAGTAGAGGGGGAGGATCACCTCCC
>VZSC01020207.1:438892-456545 GCA_013398225.1 Steatornis caripensis
CCTTCTCCGCAGAGCTGCTCTCCAGCAAGTCAACCCCCAGCCTGTACTGGCACATGGGGTTGTTCCTCCCCAGGTGCAAGACCCTACACTTGCCCTTGTTGAACTTCATGAGATTCCTCTATGCCCAACTCTCCAGCCTGTCCAGGTCACGCTGAATGGCAGCACAGCCTTCCCGTGAGTCAGCCGCTCCCCCCAGCTTTGTATCGTCAGCAAACTTGCTGAGGGTACACTCTGTCCCTTCATCCGGGTCGTTGATGAATATGCTGAACAGTTTACATCAAGTAGTAAAAGCTGTGCTGACCACATCTAGTCTTGTGTTTGCTTGACACTGTGTCGTGGTTTGAGCCCAGTCGGCAACAAAGAACCACATGGCCGGTCACTCACTCCTCCCCCCACACCGGGATGAGGAGAAAGTGTACAGAAACCTGGTGGGTCGGGACAAGGACAGGGAGGGTTCACTCACCAACTATGGCCACAGGCAAAACCAGACTCAACTTGGGGGAAAAGAATATTCGATTTAATCAGTTATCAATCAAAGCAGAGCAGGATATGGAGACGCAAAAAGCCAGATCTTAAAACACAAATAAATACCCTTTGCCCCTCACCCCCCCCTCCTTCCCGGGCTTGAGTCCCCTCGCTCCCGATGTCTCTCCCTCCTCCCCCTCAGCGGCGCAGCGTGACAGGGAACGGGGGTGCAGTCAGTTCACCAAAGACTGTCCCTGCCGCTCCTTCCTCCTCAGGCGGGAAGGGCTCTTCGCACGCTCCCCCTGCTCCAGTGCAGGGTCTCTCCCATGGCAGACTGTCCCTCACAAACTCCTCCAACGTGAGTCCTTCCCACACGGTACAGTCCCTCAGGAACGTACAGACCCTGTGCGGGCTGCCCACAGAGTCACGGTCTGCTTCGGGAGCAGGCACCTGCCCCGGTGTGGGGTCCTCCACCGGCTGCACATGCCTCTCCGCTCCACCGTGGTCCTTCATGGCCTGCAGGTCCATCTCTGCATTGCCACGATCCTCCATGGGCTGCAGGGGCACAGCCTGCCCTCTCCCCACGGGCTGCAGGGGAATCTCCGCTCCGGCCGCCTCCTCCCCCTCCTTCCTCACTGACTCCCGGTATCTCCACAGGTGTTTCTCTCACCTCCCCCTCCTTCCTTTGCTGCAGGTCTCAAGGACGGCTCCTTTGTCCGCTTCTTAAATCCATTATGGCAGAGGCGCATCTGTTGTCTCTAAATGACCTGGCCTTAGCCCAAGCTCAGCCCGCCTTGGAGATGGGGGAGCTTCGAGCAGCTCTGACAGGGGCCACCCGCCTGTGTAGCCCCTGCCCCTGCTACCAAAGCCCCACCACACAGGCCCAGCAAAGAGTGGGTAGTTATTTTTCTAATATTCTACCTACTTTTAGTGTTAGTATTCCTAAATGTCATTTTACCAATAGAGATAAAAAGCTGTTTGAAGAAAAGTGGATTTTTTTTTTATGGTGATAGTATCACTTTTAATATCGTTCATATAGGTGCAAAATCCTCCTTTCTGTCAGTCAGCTGATTTTCTTCTTTAAACCTCATTAAGACAGCAACAAAGTCAAAATGTTAAATAAAGTAATACTAAGAAGAAAACACAAGATAGCTTAAGTTTTACACCAAGCTTCCATATGCTCAACCAACATTACAAAAGGAATGAAACAGGCTTGAGGTCTAGGACTCCTGACTGAAAATATCAGGAGGAAATTAAGTATACCTTTCCTGAAATCTATTCACTTTTCTCTTTCAAAAGAGAGAGAAAAAGCAAAAGAACAGTTCAGAAGCTACCATCTCCTAGTAGTAACGTAATTCATGACATACCAGCTCCCCTGCTATGTCTTATACTGCTCTCAGCAGCATCAGTCCCAGTATTCCTCATTACAAGGATTGTATCTCTCCCATCATACCAGACAAACTCTGCATCCATTGGCTTCTTCCCTGGTTGACACAGCTCCATCTTACTCCTGTTTTGATCTCCATAAGAGCAAAAGGGTTTTTTGTTAGCTTCACAACAAACAGATCTATAGCATAGAAATTCTGGCTGTTTCTTCACCTAAACAGATGTTTGGGGCAGACAAATGATTATCAAGAGGAGAACTGGGCCCGCTTTCTATACGGATTAATGCCATAAATGCAGCTCTAAACTGGAGTTTCATCTCAGGTGATATAGTACAATTGTTCAAGTTTTTAGCCATCCCAGAAGTTGTTTTGAGTTCTGTATTAGAAATAACAACTGGTATCATCAAGTTTTACTCCCTTTCACAATTGCTAATTTTTTTGCAAGAGTCCCCCAAAAGCTATGACACCAAAAACATCTGATGTAAAATACGCAGAATTCCTTTACAACTTTTCCTTCAAAAATTTTTTTTTAAAATGTACTTCAGTAAACACATCTTTTGTTCAACAAAATATTTACTCATTTAAAGCAAACAAAAATTCTTATAGAAATTATTCTAAATCTTATTCTTTTTGTAATTTGGTAAAAATAAGAAGCTATAATAAGTAAAGGAAAAAGACAATGAGATATTTTGTGTGGGTACAAGCAGCATCTTACTACTAAAGCCCAGTTCCGAAGGCAAAGTGTTGGGGAGTTTGTTTTGATTTTTTTTTTCCCCAAGATAAAAGAGTAAACATGTTCATTAAAATCTTTGACAGGCTTGCAAGTTTCTTGAGAAATATTTAATCTACTTTTAAAGCAATTTGTACCAAAAAAAGATCAAGTGAACAATGGAGCAGCTGTTAGTTTGCACTGCAACGTGGCAGAACAAGGCAGGTAGTGTAATGCAGAACAGCTGCGGGGGGAAAGTGATTGTTTACTAGCACTGCAATAAAGCTTTGTTTTCAGAAATGGTATTAAGACAATAAATAGAAATTAATTTAAATGTCCCCTAGTGCAATCCCCAAACCTAGGTGTCAAATTCCGCTCATGAAAAGCTCCATGCAAACAAGAAGAGCTTCAGCAGAACAGTGTATTTCTTTCCAAATCTAATACTGAATGAATATGGGGAGTACATGCGACTAAGATTCAGAGTGCTTAGATGATGGTATTTCAGTGGGATGCTCATGTTTTATATTACAGTTTTTCCTATTCCTCCTAAATGCAAACAAAGCATGTTTTTTCTTGTCATCAATGTCTCTGAAAACCAGCAGCTTTTTAATCAGGAAGTGGGTATGATGACTTTGCTATATGAAAATCAAGGCAAAAAAAACCCCAGGTGTTCATCCATAGGAGTATTTTTTTGGTAGGCCATAGAATGTTAGTAAAAAGTTTTTTCTAAAATGACCAAGAGAAACAAACGGATTCATTTATTTGTTTGTATTCAATTCACATAACCGTATTTTCACTCCTTGTCCTCAGTAGTCATTTATTTGGCATTCAGGCTTTGAAGAACTAATTTTTTGTTAATAATAAATACAACCTGACCAAGAACAGTTGGTAACACAGACATCATCAGCTTTTGTACCTTCTTATAGAAGGTTCTTTTTTCTCAGCGGCATGGTTTTACAACTTAAAAGAAAGCAGCAGCCATGTAGACAGTCTCTTGAGCAAACCTTTTATCAAGTACTTCACTGAACCTAATCGAAATAATAACGCGTAATTTCTCAAGCAACGATGCCCATCACCAGTATAAACCTCAAAGTATATGAAAGCATCTGATAGCTATCTAAGGGTGAAACACACTACTGTCATACAGAGACCAAAAAAACTGCTCTGCAGAGATGAAATGCCCAGAGGCAGGATATCTGAATCACTCATTAAAAGCCAGGGCAACAGTGCTGCTTTAGGCATTTAGATGAATGACAGGGTTGTTGGATCGCATCTGAGATCCCCATATGGATTCCTCAGACTGCTCTGTCTGCACTACATTTTTTCCTACATATAAAGCAGTCTTCCTCGTCAAGCCACAGTGTGTCTTGCCCCCAATAGATCCAGCAAACATAAAGACTTTTATCAACCTTTTATCTCAAGGCAAACTCACTCTGTACACATACCCTGGGCTAGGAGATAAATAAATACAGAGGGCAATCTTAAGAAGTAAGGATATCACCAAAAAGATTTTAAACATATTGTAAGATCTAAGTGTTTAAAATTATTTTGTTCCCTACCATATCTGAAACATTTTAGGAAATCAAAAAGAAAGCATGATAGGTCATGCTTAGGATAGGTCAGGCTTAGGAGCCTTCAATTGCAATTCCTCCCCTGTTACTTAATTTGCCTCAGCTTCTTTTTGGGCTCAGAATAAATGCATAAGCTTAAACTGGGACTGTTTACACACACACTAGGAAAAGAGAACGACAGAAAAAATAAGAGCAATGTATAGAGAAAAGGGGCATCAGTAAACAAATCAGTTTGCTCTCACAGTATTGCAGTGACAGCAACTATCCAACAATACTTAGTATGTTGCTTTGTAAAAATGAATTGCTACACTGAATTGTTAAAATATTGAATTTAATCATTTAGTTATCTAAACATCATTCTGCAGGATAGACTTTACAGTAAAGCAGAGTCCAGTCTGTTTCACATGTAGAAATGGGGAACAGAATTAATCTCCCTTTGAGGGGCAGGAGGGAATGGATAGAAAAAAAGAAAAGCTGCAATCAATAGAAAAGATGACCTTTTGTATTACAAATACAATAACTTAGGTAAATGTTAAGTGATTTTTTAAAAGTATACATTATTTTTCCTAAAATGGAATAGTCTTGAGTTTAAAAAAAAAAAGGCATTAAAGAATTTAAAATGCTTTGAGGATTTTTTCCCCTGATCTGTTTATGTAAACCCTCAGATCCTACTGTGATAATCTACATGGTAGGTGCTTCGCAAAGAGGAAGTAAGTTTTCATTTTGTCAAAACACAAGACAAATAGTTCAATGAAAATCATCCAAAAAGGAATTCTCTCAGCCAGGCAATGCAACCCCAAATATTACTGTAAGCACCACACTTTGTACTTTAAATATTAATTCTATTTTTAAGAGAAAATCAACGGACAGCAGGTCAAATTTTTCTGTGGAAAGTAGACATATGAAAATTCTCTTCTATGTGAAAATAAAAAGGATCTAATTAAGGAAAGAGTTTCACCAACTTCAGAATTTGGTATCAATCACTGAGGTGAGAAAAAATAGTTTCTAAAAGAAAGATTTAAATGGTTCTTCTAAACAGACCAAAACTATGTGGTTTTAAAGAACTATGGTCTTTTAAAGAATTACCACAGCAGACATTTGAGCAGAATTATTATATTCCTCAAATCTCTATTTAATATTCTTTTTGGTAAATACATTTAGTGAGTAATTTCTTTAATAAGATTTGCATAACATACGCCTTTTTAATCTAAATTTTACCAGTTATGGGATATTCAGTCAAGAAGGCTATAAAGACCTAATGACTGGAAACATTGTAGTAGCCTGTCATTCCCATCAATAAGATTATTAAATAAGCTTTTCAGAGGTTAAAGATTTCCTAAATGCAATTTCTCTTATGGAGAATATGGTGTACTTTTTAAAATCAGATACTGAAGTTTATTGATTGAAGTGGATAGTCCTGTTTATAAGGAAACCTAACTTGTGATTTACTGTAGTTCTTTGAAATATTTCCTATTTACGAAAGTAAAAACAGCCTCTTAGGAAAATAATTTAAGTAATAATAACTGCAAGATTATAAAAAGAATAATTAAAGAACTCAAGAACAGTATTTTCAGTTACCAGAGTTTTTAATTACAATTTACTTTATGTTCTTTCAGCATCACATGCCTTGGCAAGAATATCTATTTGGATTCTATTAAAGTTATGAGAAAGATTCACATTTATTTCAGTGGGAACTGGATTAAGCTCTAGTAAAAGTTGGTTATATGTAGTTTTATATATTCAGAAATGAAGCAATAGTTGGTTCCTTTTGTCCTACGCTAATAACAAAATCTGCTGCCATGTCACAGTTGCTATGGTCCAAGAAAATTACATTCTGCCCTGAATATTTTGACTGTTCTTTTTCAGGAATAGAACCTTTGAAGATTTATTTTTTCAGCTTATTATGATCTCTTCTGTTTAGCTTAAATTAAAGAAGGCACGTCACTTATTAGAATAGTGATGCTGTGCATCTGTAAGAAATAAAACTTGGAATCTATTGACTATACATTTTCTTTCTTTTCAATTTTTTAAAGAAAAAACCATAATTTTACAAAAAGAACATAAATGCAGCACAGAAGCTGGAACGTGGTCTCACCTAAAACTCCTATTACCGTGAAGCAAATCAATATCTATTGAATTTTAATAACAATAAGGATAGTTGACTTATTATAAAGCTGAAATGATTCCTACCACCAATAACGGTAATTTTTCTTGTCAATAGCAATTATATTTTACTCTATCATGGACTCCATGCAGAACAGCTTAAGTACTTTCAATACTGAAAATGTTGGGAAACATACAGGCTGGAAGACTCCAGGCAAAAATGACTGAGTCAATACTTTCAGAGCTAAAAATGAATATCCATGTAATTTGCATGACACCCACATGAAAAAAAAAAAAAAGTATTCTGTACTTTCATTCTTTTGAGAATACCTGTAATGAAAGTTACATATTTTCCTCCTAAAGATCTTTGTATTAAAGTGTGATAGCCAGGAAGGAGGTATGTTTCTGCTTATTTACAATTATGTCAACAGGAATCTAATTCTGCTAGCTTTTTCTTGAGTATTAGATAAACAGAGAAAGCAATTTTGCTCCCTATATTTTTATACTAAAATCCTATGATCTGTATTGTAACATATATGTATTCAATGCCTGCCTTGTTAAAGGGACATAATTTTAATTGTGAAGGTTTTTCACATTTCAAAAAGTCTACATTTGTTGCAATTAGATTAAGATTGAAGTTAAAATGTGGTTTGTGTGGAAAATTTTAACCTATGGAAATTAAATTCCTTGTAATTTATAAAATTTTGGTCTAATATACTAGCCAAACTTATTTCAGAATAAGAATAATCATGCCATCATAGAAGGCTATCAGATTGGTCAAGCAGGATTTTCCCTTGGTGAACCCATGTTGACTACTCCGGATAGTCTTCTCCTCCTCCATGTGCTTAGAAATGATTTCCAGAATGAGCCGTTCCATCACCTTTCCAGGGATGGAGGTGAGACTGACTGGCCTGTAGTCTCCCAGGTCCTCCTTCTTGCCCTTTTTGAAGATTGGAGTAACATTGGCTTTCCTCCAATCCTCAGGCACCTCTCCTGTTCTCCACNCATCGGGACCCATCGATTTGTGCATGTTCAGTTTGCCTAGCTGCTCTCTAACCCAATCCTCATTGACCAAGGGCAAGTCTTCATTTTTCCGTGCTTCCTCTCTTATCTATCTCCAGAGTCTGGGAGTCCTGAGGGCCAGTCCTAGCAGTGAACACTGAAGCAAAGAAGGTATTCAGTCATACTTGCCATGGGTTTTGACTCCTATATGATTTCATATAGGCAAAACTCTTTCCTAAGTGAAACAAGCACAACAGAAAGTTAATATATGCTGGTGTAAGTCCTATCATTGTAGCTGCTACTTGGATGGTATCTAACTGCAACACTTTTCCACAAGAACTAGTTTGAAGTAATCACAGTTCCCCTTTGTAAACTGTAGAAAGTAGAACATAATCTGAGCTGAAGGACTTCATTAGGAATTCTAGATGATTTTAACATTAAATGCAATCAGTAATGAGCTCGCTTATTCTGTTCTCACAAACACCTAAAGTCAAAGATTTAGTGGGGGTTAATGGTAGACAATTACCTTTTTACTGTCATCTGTTTACCAAAAGTAACTTCAGACAGAAGGGAAGAAAATGAAATGTTACTCTAACTCAAAGTCATTCTGAAATCAAAATGGCCTACTTTTGCAAGGATTCATTTTTCCAACCAGGATTGTAACACTCCCTTGAAATTATTCTTCCATAGTCTTTCTCTCTCCCCAGAACAAATATAAGGATTCAGGATATAAATTTCCTGGAGATTTCTCATTTCTCTCTCTCTCATTTCTCAAAATATTTCCACAAATAATGTGTAATACACAGAGGGCTGGTTTTAATTAATATTAGTAAAACTCAAAATAGCAAGCATTCTGCCTGAATAATAATGTGCATTCTCCTTACTCTCTTAATAACAAGAATAAAAACAAACTAGCAGAAGATGAACACAGCTGTATGACTGAATTTCCAGCATTTTTTTCCTCCTCCAGCCCCCCAAAAAACCTAAAGCAAGCTTAAGAAGTCTCTAGCAGTAAAACCCAGAGAATATTTTTGTTTCTGCATGGCTGTCCAGTTAACATTGCTTCTGACATAAAGCACAACCATTCATATTGGTTACTGAAGCAGAAAAATGGTACTATTGCTCTTAGACATATATAATGTTCCTGCAGCACCCAAAACCTGTTGTGGATGATACATGCTGGCAATGATAGTGAGGTACGTACATACTTATGTCAATACAACCAAACAATTTTTTTTTTTAAGCACTTGTGTATAAGTGCAAAAGTGATATAAAAAAGGATTTAGTTTTATCTTTGCTTAATTCATCTATTTCAATTAATTCCACAGTAATTTTTGTAAATACAGCTACATTGACCAATGTTTTCAGTTCCCCTCTAGAAAAATCAGAAATAAGAAATGTGAGGGGTTTCAGTCAATTCCCATGACTGTCCACAGCGCTGGAAGTGAGAAATGGGATTAATCAATACTTTTAATCAGAAGCTACCGTAGTGCATTGTTGTACTTGTTCCAGTAAGCATTAGGCAACTGTGCTATTAAAACAAGCTTTGTTGTAATTTTATCATGGCAACATTATAGATTAAAAATTATGCTTTTCGACGATGTTATAGACATATAAAATGTCACTTCTGATATCAAACATAATCTATCTCACCTTGAAAAAAGCCACTATCTAGAAAGGGACAATTTAAGAGAAACTTGCTTTAAGTACTGAGAGATGAGTGAAGCTAAGAGAGGTGTACAGTAAAGTGTTACTATTGCCACAAAAACTGAAGACTTTCTCAATTACTATCTTACATTTGCCTACGGAACCCTTCATTAGAAACTCTTTCTCTCCATCGGGCTTTCTGGTAGGATGTTTGGGTTTGCTGCTAAGAGAAAATTTAATATACTTTATATATTGCAATTGTATTTCAAGAATATCCTAATTCTTAAATGTACCTATTTATTTCACCTACTTAGGTCAATGACATAGGAAGTTTAAGCTAAGCATGATTAACAAGAAAAAAATAAATCAAAAAGAAAGTACCATCACAACCAACATTGTCTTACAGCCACTGTAACTAAATTTGTAATTATTTCATAAATTCAAATTATACAAAAACCCACCAAACACTGGAAGATGCTGTGGAAAATATTTTTTCAAAGACATATAGAATACTGATCATTTCAGGGCAGGATAATAACAGCACCCATAAAATATTTAAATATACTAGTATGCATTGTGGAAAAGAGAAAAGCATCCACAAATAGGATTGGCATTAAAATGACAAATGAAAATGTAAAGCAAAATAATTCATGCAAAGAATCTGAAATACTGTATTTGCCTAAAACACGATCTTTCTGAACTGTATTGACACATGTAGAAGGAGAAAAAATTAACTCAAGAACAGGACAAAATCAGACAGTTTGAAGACAATTTCATCACAAGTATTATTTTAATAACACTTTATCCAGTGACTACCAGAAAAAATACTCATCACATGTGAAACTGTAAAAAATATAGCTTCCTGAGTAAAGGAGAACACAAGGCATTTCTGCAGTGGCCTTCTGAAACAGTTCACTGAAGTCTTCCAAGAACAGCCTGCTGTGACCTTAGTGTCTGAAATACGATAGTTTGCAACTATATTTCACCAATAATCATTTAAAAGACTAAAACTTATGTTCATAGTATTTGTTTATGCAATAGATCCCAATTTCTACAGCAACCCAAACTCACCAAAATAGAGGCCAAAATACTACTGGCAAATTAATTGGACCATGCAGCCTTCAAAAACATTCGTAGATGTCAATCATCAGTATGCATTTGTAAAAACAGCTTGTAGGAAAGCTCCCACAAAGACTGCCATACTATGCAGATCACATTAAACAGTTTCTTGTTTAAGCTACAAATCTAATGCTTAAATTACCTATAAACCATTAGGCTGAATAATCTCAGGGGAATGGTAATTACAGATATAAAGTCTTTCATGTCAATTAGACTGAATACAGAAACAGTAAGTAGTGAATACGTTTCCATAAACAAAAACGTGCTACCATTAAAGAGACCAAGATTTGTTATTGTTCCTTAGACATTGGGGCAAAGAAATAATTACAAAATGAAGATTCATCTAATCAGGATTCAGCAGCACTCAAAAGTTTGAATGTTTAACTTGTAATGGGTCTGCAGGGCAACCACAGCTATGGAATCAGAAATGAGTCTGAATGTCTCCATAAATCATAAACTGGTCTATATTTCACTGAAGAAAATTTAAGTAGTTAAGAAATTAACACGTAATTTGAGAAGAGGAACCGGCTGTCATTTGGCTTCAGGGCTGCACAGGCATGCAACCACTTTTTAATCACACAGCCCTTATCCTTACTGATAAACCCACACCTGATTTGAACCATGTAACATCCTACTAGAGCTGTAAAGAAGTATTGAGCCACCTTCATTGCACAGATCATGAAACTAACTATTTCCCAGAATAATCTCATATGCGGTACAAAGTCAGACTAAAATAAAAATGATCATTTCCCTTTTAATGGCAAATTAAGCAATTTTTGTGAACACATATTTTAGTACAAGTAGTGCCTAACACTTAGATCAGAAACACTGAGGTCCTCTACATGAATGTGCATTTTATAGGGGGCTTGGTAAAACTTTGAAACAGACAGTTATCATTGCCTTGAAAAAAATATTTAACATGAGATACCCTTGCTATTATTACAGCAAAAAGCCGAGAGTCTTCATCTGCAGATGTGCAATGTTTTATTTGCATTAACATGCTGCCAGTGAAGCAGAAAGATTTCTAACGAACAATAAACAAGACAGTTGCTAATGGATGAATTACGTTAATTAAACATGGTATGAAGGTGCTGTGAGAGCTGGTTACAAGGAAGGAAAACAGTAATCAACATCACTTTTGTTCATTTTGACTTTTCTGTTTGAAAATAACCTCCCCATTTGCACACCTTGCTTTATGGTTATGACACTCTTCCTCCAGCAGCTTGTTGTGCTTAAAACAAAATTCAGCAGAAGACAAAAAGCATTTGTCATTCAGCAGTTTGTAATGAAGAAGCCTCTGCAATATGAGTTTCCCTTAAATAGAGCTACAGAAAGACATATAAGAAGTTGCCTATGAAATACATAAAAAGAAATTTTCTCTCCTAATTCCAAAGTGATTTCCAGGCTTCCTGTTACCTTGCATGCAGTCTGACTTGAAAGTAATGACTCAGGATAAAACAATGAAGCCCCAGAGACGGATTTTTCAAAAGAAATTCAAAAACTCTTTCCATTCCTTCTTAACTGTGAAGTGCAAGCAGAACAATGTATTTCATCACTGTGTCCTGTTAGCAAAGGTATTTTCCAAGTAGCCACACTTCACATTTATCCTGAGAGGAAAATAATCTAATAACTCATTACTGAATTCTTGGTTTTATTTTTAAATATCCCACTTTTCTATTTGAGGAACTTGTCCCACAAGCTTGAAATGTGTGTTTGTATTCTCCTTTCATTTTTCTTAATAACAGTTGAGAGAATTCTCCGACAGGTCTTTTTCCAGTTAAACAGTAAAGTTAGGCTCTGCTTTTGCCCTACAGTTTGTATATTTACCTTCTGCTGATTTGAGCAGAAGATCTGCATGTGTAAGGCTTCCTGGACCACCTAGAATACACACACTTTGCAAAGTATTGAAGAGTACTTCTTTGCATGCCTTATGACAGAAATAATCTCTCTTGTTCATGATATCACTCAAAATAGAAGGAAATGTATATGCACTGGGCAAGCTAAGGGTGTGTATGGAAGTGCAGATAACAGAAAAAATGAAAGTCTCACAAATAAAATTACTTATATTGTTAAACAAACCCAAGTTTACAGACAAGGTCTTTCACCAGATATAAATACATACATAAATCATGGATCTGCTTAACAGTACAACACAACTGCCAGCACAAGCTGTCAGGAAAATGGATGGGAAGGAACCTATGAACATATTGAAAACATGAAGTTTCATAACTGCACTGCACCAAATGCTAATCATAGCAAAGAATGGCATAAAAGCCCCATCATCAGAAAAAGTTTGTTATTTAGAAAAAATAGCAGTGTGTGCACATAAGAAAAGGGATGTGTTTTTATGCTACTATTTTATAAAAAAGTTCATTCTTAATATTTGCATTATTACACATTCATGGATTTAGTTTCCATTCTTATTTTTGAAGTATTAATCCTTCCTTTTTCTTTTTACTGAAAGGGAGGCCACTGAATTCTGTATTCTCAAGGGCCTATCTAGATGTGACAGCTTTTTAACATCTAATTGAATTGGTCCATATACCTAGAGAAATTGTAAAAACTTTGACCAAGTTATACTTCCTTCCCACAACGATGCTTGCCCTTTTCTTTAAGCAGAATTATGTTGTACACGTGACCTGGTTTTAACTTTGTTAAAATTTCAAGTAGATCTACTTGCTATACTTGCAAGGTGGCTAATACTTTTCATTATTATTGAAGTTATGGTTTTACTTGCCAACATTCTAGCATCAAATACATATAAAAGGAAGTTTGATACTGGTACTTTGAGACTAAAGAAGGAAATATCAATTTATCGAAATATCACTGCAATTACTAAAAACTTTGCTACAATTCAGTATTTCCTTTCCATTTGCCAGTACTCCAGTCTCTGGTACAATTTCTTTCCAGCCATTTAGGGTACAGATCATGAGAACATTTCTGTTATTTTGAAGCACTTAAGGCCTACCAGGAAAATGATACTTACAGGGGACTTGCAATAAAATCTTTTATGAAAAACACAGTGCCAAAACACAACCTGGGAAACTACTTCAGTCACTTCATAAATCATGTGCATGTCCTCTTGGAACACGTTTTGGAGCAAGGAAAAGCTCACTGGGAACAGTCAGGATGGATTTACTCAGGATAAAACCCAACTGAGAACATTGTGTCAGGTTCAAGCACCCTTTGATCAACTGGAGCAAGTTTTACTCAGACTAGATTACTTCCTGAAGTACTTTCCAACCTGAATTTCCTTATGATTCTATTAATTTAACAACTTTAATCTGAAGGCATAAAGATTTTACAGCCACAGTAACACACTCCTGGCTTTCTATATTCTATTGCTTGTATAAATACATATGAGGAAAGCAAAACCACTCTTTCTCTACCCTATGTTGCACCAAATTCAGTAATTTAGAACACATTCCATGTGAATTTTGGTCATTTTGAACCTTCTTTGCATTCTAAATGCCAAAGAAAATAAAACATACTGAAAACTCCCTAACATTCAGATTATAGTTTAAAATACTTTGACAACTTAATTTCTTTGCAACAATTATGTTTTTAAAAATCATTTACAATCACAAACTTGACATGAGAGCTTTCAGATATACAAGTTTAAGTGAAACTGCATTTGCCAAGGGAAAACTGTTCCCTTAACCCTTTTGATCATCTCTAGTTATACTCATCCAATGAAGCCACACAGGCCACAATTCTAGGAAGGTACTAAAGTACGTGTTTAATGCATTTCTGAATCAATGCTTTACACCATACACAATCATGATGTCTGAGTGACTCACATCAGAATTTTACCACTTTTAGTTACAATTAACACTCTGAAAGTGTGGCTGAGCCTAAAGTTTCCTTCCTCATTCCTGCAGCATCATGTCAAGCTCTCCCTATTTATTTTCCACACGCCAAAGGGATTCTGGGTGGTAAATAATCTTTTTGCTCACCAGATACCCAGTACTAAAGTTTTCCAAACTTTAGATCTGGTGTATTATCCTGAGTTTTTAAACACGTTCCCTTCAAAGATGGCTAAAAATATTACATGCTTTACAATAATAAAATACTAAAATGTCATTGTTTTCTCTTGTAGCGGTTGCCTTCTATGAGTTATCTTTCATAACTGAGAGTGACACATAAACTATGAATGCTTTCACAATTACCAGAAGCATTTGGATATACTTAATTGGTGTTTCTCAAAAGTGTCTTCCTATTTCAGGAAATTGCCCTGATGTCTGGAAGGAAACTCACCGAAACCCTAGATCTGGACAAAAATAAATTAAATTCTATTCATATCTACATTCTCTTTTAGTAGGTTCAACAACATATTCTGTAACTTATATTTAATCAAATTGTCATCAATGACCTTACTGACTGCTCCTTATCCTTACAGTTATTCTTTTTTGCCTGCATTTTAATGCAGGATTTCTTTCTCCCCATAACTATGACTCCAGGCTCCAGCCTGTAGTTAGTCAGGTAATACTTTCTCTCTCATGCTCTTAAAATAAAAAAAATCAAACCCAAAACCCCCTCTTTCTAATGTCTGTGCAGTATAACCTTTAGACAAGAGTATTATCAAGTTGACATATAAAGTTTCCTTGAGTGTCTTTCAAGAGCTTTGAATGTTTTTCTGTTACTATAGCCTTAAATCATGGCTTTGTGGGAAAAAAATGCTATTAGTTGAAACAATTAATATCTCTGTATTACCATTTGCTTCTAGTAATCATTTATATTTGATTCGTTAAAGATGTGATTTAATTTTGATACTCAATAGAAAGATGTAATGATCGACTTCTTAGTATTATGTAATTTACATATTTCCACTCCATTGCAGATTTAAAAATTAACAAATATAACCTGATAAGATGCAAGGCATGGGGATCCAAAACTATCACAAGTATTGCCGCAATGTCATGTTCATTTTTCATTCAGTAATGAGTGAGCTTGAAATAATCCTCAATTTATTTCACTCAGAAAAGATTAAAGAGAGGAAAATTACTCTCTATGAAATGTTTGTGAATGTGAAGGAAAATGTGTATCAATGGTCGCATTAGTTCCTCCAAAACTAAGCTTCTAGCAATCAAAACTGAAGCTTTTTAAGTACCACTGTAAAATATGATACTGCATGTACAATGGGAATTCCTACAGATTTCCATGTCTTTAGGACATAGTCATCTTCTGATGTCACAGAACAGCCTGGATTTGAATAATCTTTGCAGTTTTGTCCCTCGCAAAGAGAACTGGTGACTGCTTCAATTTCTTGAGGCTGAGTTTGACTGCTATGGGAATTTATAACATGCAAGCCAGGAAAGTGAGTTAGATTCTCAAGATAAAAGGGTGACCTTCCTTGGAGCCTACACTTTCTCAAAGGAAAAAATTATCACCCCCAAAAGACTATGAGCAGGAGCCTCATTTAAAATGTTCTGACTCATACTCTGGAGAAGTCTTTTGTCTCAAACAGTTCTCATGAAAAGCACCTTATGGGTTGCCCTGATTGTGTTTTGGGGCATAAAGACTACTACCTAGTGTTTTGTGGTGTAGTAATGCCTGAATCACTTTTACAGAACAACACGGTAGATTTTGCAAAGCTTTCTGGTACAGATTTCTTCATTAAAAAAAACAAACACACAACCAAAAAAAACCCACCAAGGAACATGAAATTCCTAGACATTTAATCTTAGTCAAAATCTCCAACTGAACAAAAATTTAAAAAAAAAGAAGAATCTAAGTAGAAAAAAATAGAAATAAATTTTGACAGATCACCATAAAGAAAGATGTATAAATAATTTCATATTATATAAAACTCTGATTCTCCAATTTATCCCCTTAAGTGTTCACATTTCTTCAGAGACCTTGTGACTTCTCCCATTACTCTCTTGAAACAGTAACCAATACAAATAAGAAGATACTATTATGGCTCGACTTGTGCTAGGGTGGATTAACTTTATTCAGGAAAAAACAGTGTATTAGCATTCCTGCAGCACCTTCCAAGCTAACACACTCTTAAAAACAAAGAACCCCAAACTTTCCTCTTCTCAGTCACTACTAGTTACAAGTTTCCTTTCAAATTTGTCTGAGGGCAGGAGGCTGACCAAGTAGCTCAATGAGGCTGATAGTGGCCCACATATGCAGTCATTTTTTATGGCTTTCATCATGAGATCCGGGACACATGGAATATGAAAACTTAGCAAATAAATGGAATCAAAGTAGTAAGGTATTGAAGAACTACCTGCACAAGCTGAAGCTAGAATAAAAACTTCTAGTGGGAAAAATTAATTAGTAAGTGTCACTGGGCCTATTCTAGGATAATTTCAGTAGGATAACTTTACATATTCATAGAATCATAGAATCATAGAATGGTAGGGGTTGGAAGGGACCTCTAGAGATCATCTAGTCCAACCCCCCTGCTAAAGCAGGTTTTAGCCTAGAGCAGGTTGCACAGGAATGCATCCAGGCGGGTTTTGAATATCTCCAGAGAAGGAGACTCCACAACCTCTCTGGGCAGCCTGTGCCAGTGCTCTGTCACCCTCCCAGTAAAGAAGTTCCTCCTCATGTTCAGGTGGAACTTCCTGTGTTCCAGTTTGTGCCCATTGCCCCTTGTCCTGTCGCTGGGCACCACTGAGAAGAGTCTGACCCCGTCCTCTTGACATCCACCCTTTAGATATTTGTGAGCATAATCACGAATTTTAAAAAATGCTATCTGCAACAAAAAGACTGGAAAATTTGAGTCACCTTTCATTATCAGTGTCTCACAGTCACTTATATATAAACCTGATTAAATCTGTACTACAGTGTGTGCCTGCTCTACAGAAATGACTTGCGGGTGTGAAAAAAATTGCTTCAAATACTCAATGATTTTAGAGGTTGTTTTTTTAAGCAAAAGACACCAAGAGACATAAAATGTATGCCAGATCAGCAACTATGCTTTTTACAAAATTTTATTTCTATAAGGTTCCACTAAGTATCCTCTCCCAATTTTGTTCTCTTCTTCCCAAAACTCCAAACCAACAATTTTAAAAGAATTTGGTAAACTGCAAGACACTAGTAACTACCTTACACAAGAAAGACTGAGAACATATCAGTCAATAACAACATAAAAGTAGACTCTGCAAAAAAGCCCCATTTCATTTTCCGATACTTAAAGAATCATTATAATCTTTCCCTAACAACAGAGCACCACATGGTAAATAAATGAGTCATTACAAAAGCAAGTAATATTCTGGTTTTAAAGTATCATAAACGAATGCATTATGAATGGCCTAAATTACAGCTAAGTAAATAATCTGCAAATAAAAATTAATCTAATCTAGTTTTCAGCTTTTAAATAACCTCAGTGAACTGATCACTGACTGATTTTAGTATTCTCAAAGATGATTATTGTTCAAAATATTTTGAAAACTTATTGTGATTGTTGTAATTCTGAGTTGTTCAGAAGCATTAAGAAAATCCATTGTGCATTACTTAGTCTGAATCAGTCAGAGAAACTATACAGAATTCCATAAATCCTGGAATTCCATAAATGAATTAATGTGCAAATACATCACTAATCACTAATACTTACAAATTTCCATTTAAATTTCATTGTTTACAAATAATTGTGCTAATTTATGGAATTCAGTTTCCATTACTATTTGTGCAAGCTAAAA
>VZSC01020207.1:461058-471993 GCA_013398225.1 Steatornis caripensis
CCCAGATAATTGAAATTATATTAAAATTAATTAATTTAAATTGCTACTTTTAAAATAAATTATATTTAAAAGCAACAACTCCATCCTTATCCAAATATTCAAATAAGAATAAGGTCAAGGAAGATGAAATATAATTATTATTTCATTTATCAGAAATCACATTAAATAATCTTAATTCAATAATTTTCCTTGTTTGCTTTTTTGCTCTATAGCAATCCTAAGAAAGTGCACAGATCAGACTTTTCCATGAAGCCAGCAGGAAAATCTCCAGTGAATGAAGAGGAGGAAAGATCAGACCGCTGTCAAAGTAAATATATAGAGAAAGGAAAAAAAATAATTTAAAGATTAAATTTACTTAACAATCAGAGCTAGTCTAAGAGGCAAGGAGTATTTTATATGTGCTTTCACCTCTATGAACGAGTTGCAGAATAAAATGAAGATAACACTGAAAAGTAGCTTTCCAGCTCTGGATTCAAAGATATTCCTCAAGGTGCAGACAGCAGAAAACTATCTTGGACATGTAACAGAACAGGTACAATACAGGTATCAAGAAGACACTGTAACTGTGCTATTCTGAACTGTGACTACCTTTCAATAAAATAAAAGTTATAGTATTCAAATTTTACTGATGGAAACCTCACCAGGGCCCTTACAGACATACTTGACAGGAGCAGCAGGAAAAAATTAATTCAAAGATACAGTTTCTAAACGCTGGGTACTACTACTAGCTATTGTCATGGTTTCAACTCAGCTCCTATAGACTGGTGACATTCCCCTTTAGAGGGCAAGAGGTCTAGGAACAGGAAATTTAAGTCATCTACAAGCTGCAAACAGGAAAGAATTGTGTTTTCCATGAGGAACTGCTGAAAGTTTAGTAAGCATCAGAAGGACGTGGTTCTTGTGATTGATAACATACAAAACACCAGATTAAGGATAAAGGACAATAGACAAATTTATCCCCTGGGACCTTCCATCATGGCCAGAGAAGAGCTTCTCATTCAAGATTTTTAAATGAAAGACATGCTATGAACTTAAGCCAGCCACCTGAAACAGATCTGAATGGGGGAGTAATTCCTTCTGGGACTGGGAAAACAGTTTAACAGTTCTACACTCTTTTCTTTTAGTAGAATGACTTGAAAGACTTAAATGACTTCAATGTTCTTTAAATTGCAGAGCATTATAGCAGTGGTGCCCTACTACTACATTCTTTCACTAACCTTGACACACACCCTTTGAGTTCAAAGCTTGGTTAGAGAAACAGATTGAAGAGATGCATATTGTATACACACCGTAGGAGGAGTCCTATTGGGATTCTTTTTGGTAGTAATACACACTGAAAAGGGCGTACATTTAATATGAAATACTGTATTGACATCTCCTAGAAATACCTACAGAACATGTCGATACAGCACTTGCAAAAATAAGTATGGATTTTTTTTTTCTACTGAATAATGAAGAAGTTAGTAAAGCACTCATAAATTGCTGAATATAAATCACTGCTGCCTGAGGCTACAATAACTTAAATCTCTTCCTTTCAGAGGGGTTTTTTCCTTTCATCCTCTCCTCCCTCACTTTGAGCATATATATATCATAGGACACATCTTGAAGTTATCTTTTCTGTCAGTGGTACTGTGTAAGGAAGAGATGTAGTACCTGTAGTAAATGTAATCATTGCTCACCTAATTTAAGCCGATGAGAGGAGAGTCTTAATCATACAAGTACTGCAGCAAAGGAAGGCAGTGAGTAGGGTCCTGAAGTGGAGCGTATTACCTTAGTATCCACTAAAATTTGTTAGCTACATTCACTATCACATATGTTGGTTTGCTCTTTAGGAGTCTGTGAACATGTATGAACAAGTATGTGAAGATAGATGAACTTGCAAAATTCAGGGGAAAAGACAAACTGGTCGCATAGTCTTGAAATATTTTTCCTGTTTTCAAAAAAGCATCATTCAAATGGAGTAAAAATGTGAGATGTAAACAGCTGAGACTTTTCTCATAACATGGAGACAGATGCTAGGCATATGGAAAGAATGGTATCAAAAGCAAGAAGTGGAAACCCCAGAACCAAATTTCAAAGAATACATTGGCCTCATCTATTCTGTTTGTCTATATATACAACCAGTCATACCTGGTGGGATGGTAGAAGCTATGCTCAACAAAGCATATAAATAACAAGCAGGAAAAAAGAATGTTCTCTCAATATCTGCATTTCACTAACAACAACAGGCAAGGAAGGAGAATACTGGAAATACTGGTAACATTTTTTGGTGTAATGGACCAAATTCTACAGGAAACTGGAAGGTTTTGTACTCTTTGGACAGGCTGTCAAGGTTTAAAGCTGGGCTGGCTATTAAATGAACGACAGATGCTCTTTGTTAACCCACTCCCTCCCCAAAATGGGGGAGTGGGGGAGGAAGAGACTTACGGGTTGGAAAAGTTAAAACAGCTTTAATCTAACTACAATAATAATGTATAATAATAATAGGAGTAATAATAATGAAATATATACAAATATATACAAAACCAATATTGAGCTCCCTCCCTCCCCGATGATGAATACATCACCCAGAGGCTGCGGGGCACATCCTGGGAAAGTCCTGGACTGTACTCATCAGCAGCAGGCAGGAGCTGGATTCAGGAATGCACGGATCGGGATCGAAGGCAGAAGAATCAGACAGAGTCCTCCTCAGATGCCGGCCATAGAAGAAGAGAGCGAAACCCTCGTGATCCCTCAGCTTTATCCCGAGTATGACGCGTATGGGATGGAATACTCCCTTTGGTCAGGTTTGGGTCACCTGTCCGACCCGCTCCTCCCCACCACAGGGTCTCAGGGGTGACCCCTTCTCTGCTCTTTCAGTTCTGGCGCACAAGAAAGTCAGCAGAAGAGAGCATCGACGTTGGTCTCCATAGGGATCACTATAAGCAAGAGCCTTACTGCATACCATTCCTACTGATGTTCCAGCACTAACTATAAACCCCGAGCCCTATCACTGCTAGAAGCAGCTCCTGTCTGGAAAAACATGCAGTTAATTTCAGAGAGTGCAGCTCCTCAGAAGCAACTTACCTAAAAAGTAAAGTGACTAAAAGAAAATTGGTTCTGGCCTGGCCCAAACAAGGACACAGGCATACCATTGAGAAGTGAGTGTCTCTTAGAAACACTGTATCCTTTTAGGCTATCAATCTGAAGCAAATCACCAAAATATAAGCTTTGGCAGTATTCACATTGTGTCATATCTTATCCTCAAAATAAAGGCAAAACAAAATACCTCACGAGAGAAAGGAATAAAGGAGACTAAACCATGAGGCAGGAATGCCCTTAGGCCATCGTCCCTTGCTTAAGAAGTGAGGAAAAGGAGATAAAATTTATTGCCAGCATCCAGTCCATTGGGGATCAACTCAGTAGAAATTTGGAGCAGTCTGACCAAAACGCTACTTCAGTACAGGTTACATTGCTTCAAACACTACCATGTCTATTTACTGAGGTTCCAGTCTTCTGCAGAAAGACAAGCTAATGGCATTTGACAAGATCACAGAAGTAGTCCCACAATTCTTCAGTTCAACATTAAAAAGTAGTCTCAAATAACAGAGGGAAACTTGCAAAAAGATGCGTCAGTCTACATGAGAGAACTGACCAGCGTGTTAGGGTTCCTGTTTCACTTTCCCCTGAACACGCTCACCATTGCTGGCACTGCCAGTGTAAATCTGTACCCACAACATTCCTGCTTGACACTGTCCTGAGTCAGGATAAAGATGGGGTTTTGGCTTGGAATCTCAGAACACCTGCACCCTTACATAAAAGGGAAATTCTGACATCATTCTCACCAAGCACATCAAAGCTATACTCTTGCTCCCTAGCTACATCAGAAGGGAACATTAGGAAAGCCCTGAGAGAAACTCAGCAGTGGATACTGTCACATTTGTCTAAGGTTCAGCTGACAGAATGAGCCATGGGCAGTATGAGGAACTCAGCGAATTTGTGCTGACCATTTCACTTCAGTGCTGATATATGAAAATTGCAAGAGGCTAAGATTTGTGATGTTTATTTCCAATAACTGGGTAGGTGAAAAGCCTCTTTGTAAAGCTTCCCTTACTTTCTAAATGCATCTGAAAGGCAAAAGTTACTAAAAGTTACTCTACAACCCTGTTGGTGTAGTTTTTTCCCCACGACACTCAATTTTAAATGTCCTTGGAGTCTGAGTGTCACTGCACTAAGAACTTCAAGCACAACAAAATGTATCTTTTTTTCTTGATAGTTCTTGGGCATTAACAGACACACTATTAAAAGTATCTTATTACATATAAAAGCCATTTCTGTCTCACGCTTGGGAAAATAAGGAAGTCTACTTTTGGAGCAGATACCACTGATCAGGCAGATAGTAAAAGAAAGTACTCATAAAAACTTACATGCCTGGGAAAAAACCAAAAGGTGGACACTGAAACAATCTAGTCATGAAATTGATATGCCTCTATCTAGACACTGTATTCACAACTTGTACCTACGGATCTACTTATCATTGAAATAAAGCAACAACACTTCCCAAAACATTGATACAAGAATAAAATAAGTAAAGACAAATATCCAATAATTACTGCAGAATAATGCCATGGAAAATTAATAAGGTGGTAATATTTCCAAGAATATTTGCACATCTATGTGTATATGTAAACCCATATCAATACCTTTCCAACTACACATAACTAAAAGTTACACTTCTGTGAGTGGGGAACGATGGTACCAATGGGAAGAAACCCACAAATTTTCTTGCTAATTATGAAGGAAAAAGAACAATTAGAAAATAAAATATTTCAGGCTGAACAAAATATCTTATTTTATTAAAAGCAGGTGACTTTGTTCAGAAAGTGACTTTTGAGAGAAAAAAATAGAACTTTTTTCCCCCTTGTCATTCAGGCTTTATTTTAGCCAAAGTTTTTCAGTCAATTTTATGCAAAAAATAATAATCACGTCTGCATTTTTCAGAATAAAATGTTTCAACTCAAAATTTTATCTGCTCCTACTGAAAACTCAGTAGGATTCGAGCGGCAAAGAGATCGTGTAATTTTTCATTGTCATCCAGGATAACTAAGGTACTCACCCACCAAAACCGCATCCATCTGACTAGCTTTACTGACTTGAACGACAGTGGGCAAGAGCCTGGGTTGCTCCTGTGTGCAATAAAAGACACCAGCAAGGACACTGCACTGTATTTCTTGCAGAGTGATACATAAGTGCAGGAATTTCAAAGTGCTGCATAAACATCCATAAATTAAGCCTCACTAGGTCACTGTAGTCAGAATTCCAGAGTTTTCTCTTTTGTAAATGGAGCCATTAAATAGCCCTATTCGCTTGATGTCATTGAGATTTCTGTTGTACAAAGAAGCATAACATGAGTCCTGTCTCCTCAGCTACAAAAATGAATGGAATTGATCCAGCAAGTAGGTGCAAAATGACAAAGGACACATGAGAAAACTTGGGTGTGGAAAACTGTGCCTAGCATTCAGCAGTGCAAGTAAACTTGTGTGCCTGATCTGCACAGAGACAGTAGTTGTGCCACAGGGCAGAGACAAATCACGATAAGGTCATGCTGGTTTAGGTACAATCCAGTGAATACGCACAAAATTTAGAGTCCCCTTGTCATCTTACTCCTTCTCCCTCCCTGGAGTATTGCTTTGTCCAAGTATTTGGAGAGCTGACCTTAACAAAAAGTGTGAGCTGAGGCTGTCACATGGATTAGCCATAGAAACAGAAATCCTTTTCTGACAGATCTGAAAAAAAGCTCTTGCTGCTCCTGCACAAAATGTCATAATGAATGCAGGGCACAGCTCTCCTACCAGACCACCAGTCTATTCCTCCTGCTTCCTTTGACCTCTTTAGCAAATTCTCTGCTCGCAGTTCTGCATACTTTCTCCTACACATGCACCTTCCACTGCAAGTTCAAGTTCAATGACTGTCAGTGTGTCTGTTGCTGCTTACCCCACATCCCTCTGATCCTAAAGTGAAGTCATGCTTAAAACCAAGTTGATGACATTCTAATCACACTGATAGCAAGAAAGAAGAAAGTTAAAGTCAATGTCCAATTTATTTTAATTAAAGAAACAACAATGAACTACGTTTGCAGATACAAAGATTTTCTGTCTGCAAAGGAAAAAACAAAAGCACAGTGGTACATTTCCATTTGTACACTTTCGTACTACCAAATAAGCTCCAGTTTGAAGTCACCCAACTTCCCATCCGTCTCCCCATACACAATCAAACCAATTTCTGTAACACTGTAAAATAATTTACTCTCAGGTGGCAATATCATGAATTAAGATTCAGCCTATGGCACATTTTTTATAGCAGAAACGTAGCCTCCAGAAAACGAGGCATTTATAATAGATAGATTCTCAGGTACAATAGCATAAATGGTGATGCTATAGTAATTTCAGAAATAATTTTTTCTATGAATTGGGTCTTAAAATTTTAAACTAAAACAAGATGTATGAGTCACATATACACATGCTCACAGTATCAAGACACTTGTTATCCGTCATCCTGAATGCTTGATTCTGACAAATTGCAGAGAGAGAAAATATTAAGACTTTCTTTAGATTCAGATTTAAATTATATAAAAGTAACTCCACATTACCTGACTCCTTCCTTCTATTAATGTGGTTTATATTATCCTTCCATATTCTCACGAGAACTGAACTTTCTATGAAGATTAATGGTACACACACTTCACTGCACATTAATGTAGAAGACATTATTACTTTGAGCTCCAGGAATTCCCACTGGCAAACGATATTAAATCCATGCATTATCTCTCCAGCTATCCTGACATGTTGGCTTTAGAATTTCTGTAAATTCAGCCATGGCTGACAGCAGGACTTCATGACAGAATTTTGACTGAAGTATGCAACCACTTTAAAAAATATATGTGTCTTGGAAGAAAGTAGATACTGGTACAAAACTACAATTGCTTCTTCCTATGCCACCACAATGGTTTCTATGGGAACACTAGAGAAGCTACCAAGTTTTACTTTGAAACAGCAATTCTTTTTAGAATTATAAGACCTTCATGTCTGACATATTAATTATATTGTTTAATGTAATGTATTCATCTGTAAAGATGTGTCTTTATGAGCACTAACATTCTTACAGTCTTAGAGGTTTACCTCTACTTTTTTAAGGGAAACGTCCTTGAAATTGCTCTAAGGAGAATTTATGGGATAAGAAAAACATATTGAATGTATATTCCCTATGTCTTCTAGCCCAAACAAGTAAGGAAACATGTAGAAATCTCCATGTTCTACAGTATCGTTTTTCAGAATTAAGTAAATACAGTCTCTGCAGAGAGTTAGCAGGTCCTGTCCCACTGCAGATTTATCTCAGTACTTAGCAAACTTAACTTCTCTTTCAACCCCTAAAAAACTTTGGTTTACTAAGCTCTGAAAACTCTACACAAGCTTTCCTTCTTGGATGCTTCCCTAACTGATATTATCTAATTACATACATAGATTGAAATTATACATGTAAACTTTTGTGCAGGGCTTAACAGAACACCAGAGAAAGGAGTGTGCTCCTGAACATGCCCAGAACTCTAAAATTCTTGGAAAATACGATCTTATTCAGAAGCCCATTACCCAGAAAAACGCCTGGCATGAAATCTGTCTCATTCGAGTTGAAGGTACACTGATGGTACTAAATCCCACAGCTCTGCTTATTCCCAGCTCAACATCTGGATTAGTAAAGCTGCCAATTATGAAACAGGCCAAACAGAATCTAGAATCTCAAGGTCCTGTTTAACCTTACATTCACTGTTTGGAGTTAGAAGCAAGACTTGAGGTACTTACAATTTCTGTATAGTTTTAATATGGGTAGCAACAATTTAATGGTAGTAATCTTATGTTCCCATATTGGACATTTAGTTTAAAGTCATGGAGTCAAGGTTCCTTTCCTGAGGACTCCCTAAGGAACAGAGGCAGGCGACACGCAAGCACAGGACAGGAAACGAGGCTGATCAAAGCGACGCGACTGAGCACTGGCACTTACCACACATATTAGGAGCAACATTTTTGTTTGGATTTTATATTGTTGGAAATAAGTATCATGAGAGCTTTTCTTACCACATCCCTCCTCTTCAACAATATGCTTTCGTCATACTACTTATATGGTGAAACTCTTTCTGTTACGGAACAGTAGAGCCTTGAAGAGCTCTGTGCAGGTAGAACAGTTGCATGCACCATCTGGAGTCAGTCTGCCAAACAGGAAAGCAGCCCTTTGGGAGGAAAATGTCCTATCAGTCACACCTTTGTCATAAGCATGCTCTTCATCCTGAAAAGATGTACTTCTTCCAAGTCATGCCAGTTTCAAGGTGCCTGTTTGATGGATGCATTGAACTTGGAATAAAGAAGTCTGATCTGTAAAAGCTGGGTTTGGATCCTAAAGGCTTCTCTCAAGATTTTAGGATTCTAGACTAAATGTAAAATAAGAAGTGTGGCCTATTTTAGTTGACTTTCACATTTTAAGTCAATACAAATGTAATACAAAATAGCACTATAGAGTAAGCAGCTCCCTTTTTATTCTTGCTTCTCACAACAGCTGACGCTTTTCACCCAAAACACAACTGAAGACTTCACATTGTTTCCCTTGAAATAATATTTTAAAATTCTGTTTGACTTCAGAGAGGACATCATAACTCTGCACCGTGAAATAACATGGCTTTCATTTATAATCTTCTCCCTTTCTCCACTAACGCAAAAGACTAATAATGCTAACGTTGCCACAAAGCATTCAGCAGCAAAACATAGCCAGATTCACAGATGTTTCTGTCTATATATGTGTATGTATGTGATCCATATATAAAATTACCCAGTGAACATGCTAGGCCTAGATCCCGTACACCCATGCTGGCTGTATTAATAGTAATGTCAGTGGAAATAGCACATATAGGCAGTTTTACACTTAGAAGTCTACAGTATTTGAAACTGAAGTTGCACTTTGATCTTCTAAGAAATCATTTGCCGTTATTAGAATTAGGGAATTCAGAAAGATACTGAATGATGATGACATTTCTTCACATTAAAAACTCTTCTTCAATTAATTGGCTTTTCAAGTTAGTAGACAAGATTGCATTCCTTAACAAGAGGCACTCAAACTATTACTTGTATCTCCACCTGTCATACAGTATGACAACAATTTAGCTTTCTATAACCATAAACTGTTTACTGGCTATTTGTCTTACCTCAGCAGCAGCAAACCAAAACAAATATGAATACATATTTTCAAAATGACAGCAGCATCTTCTAAGTATTTTAAAGGTACATATTTGATTTTACATAACACTACTGGATTTCTTGAGATTCATACCACCTCTCCTTCTACTATTTATAAAGGAAAGCTTAGCCACTGTAAATCCACTTGGAGATCCAGGTTCTATAGATTCTAAAACGGTACCCTCATACTCTCCCTCCCCTTGATGATCTTTTTGCATGTTTATTTTGTTCTGATTTTTAAGAAGAAAAAAAAAAACACCAGATGCGTAAGATCTATTTTAACTAGTCTATAATTTACTAACTTTGACCCCTTTGGGAGTCATAGGCAGTAACTTACTCAACACAGACATGACGCTTTAGTGACTTCCTTCACCTGCTGGAAGAAATCACAAAACTGTCTCACTCTCTTCAAACACACATGGATCTAGGTGCTCATCACGTCAGGAGGAAAGGACTGGAAATGTTATTTTGCTGCTTTTTTTCATGCTTATCCAACTTTTAAATACTTTTTATGCTGTTCTGCTTGTGTTTTATCAGAGAACTGGACTTCTTGTGAAACAAATACACTGGATAACTTGTCTCATGGATAGCACCGATGTTTCCTCCAAAGTCTGCCGTTTCCCAAAAAAATAAATGTACCCTTTGGCCAAAATATACCTACTCCCTTCTCTTTCTTGAATAATGTGCATATCAGACACAATACTTTGTTAATAATGGCTTACACACCTGGACAACTCCCAGTACTCATCTAATGGTAATTGCATTTGCAACTGCCTAAGAGCGTGCCTCATGGCAGTTCTTCCAGATCAGCAGACAGTCCTAACCTGTCATTCCAAAGCAACTTGTTTGTGTGACTGCTCAAATTACTGATCTTTTCTGTTCAGATGACCACATCACTTTATGATTTGTCAGCCTATGGAGCACAGACAGATCCCAGATACTACATGTTCTACAGCATTTAAGACCAATTTACAGTATTTCAAAAGAAATACGCTGCCAGTTCCTCCTGTAGCTACTAAAAGTGCAAAAAAGGAATCAGCTGGTCCCAGATAATACATTCTTAACATGTATCTTTTTATGAAAGAGGCTAACATATGAATCTCCATAGAAGCTGACTGGTCTAAGGCTCTACCTTTTAAGAGGAGGATTCCTGAGAACAACATGCAAAACAACAGGCTAAATTAGTCTTGGAGAATTTCTACAGAATGAGAAATAAAGTAATTTTGAATAAGCTAAGACTACCCCTATTCTCCAGATAAATGACAGAATCACAGAATCACAGAATGGTAGGAGTTGGAAGGGACCTCTGGAGATCATCTAGTCCAACCCCCCTGCTAAAGCAGGATAGCCTAGAGCAGGGTGCACAGGAACGCATCCAGACGGGGTTTTGAATATCTCCAGAGAAGGAGACTCCACAACTTCTCTGGGCAGCCTGTGCCAGGGCTCTGTCACCCTCACAGTAAAGAAGTTCTTCCTCATGTTCAGGTGGAACTGCCTGTGTTCCAGTTTGTGCCCATTGCCCCTTGTCCTGTCACTGGGCACTGCTGAAAAGAGTCTGGCCCCATTCTCTTGTCACTTGCCCTTTAGATATTTGTAAGCATTGATGAGATCCCCTCTCAGGCTTCTCTTCTCCAGGCTGAACAGACCCACCTCTCTCAGCCTTTCCTCATAAGAGAGA
>VZSC01020207.1:483974-513411 GCA_013398225.1 Steatornis caripensis
GGGGGGGGGGGCTGGGGGATTTCCAGAGGGCCCTTCCAATCCCTGCCATTCTGTGATTCTGTGATTCATAAGTATTTCCAAAGGGGTTTCTTAGGGTTCACATGACATATCTGTTTTATAAGGAACTACATGGCTGTGTGCATGCAAAGCAGGCATACTTTGGCATCCCAGCTTTCCAAATGTGTATTATTCCTTCTGACTCTTGAGAATAATATAAAAGATTTTTTAAAATTTTTTTATTAAACTGATGAAAATCTGTTGCACTCTGCTCACTTACAAGAGTCAAGCAGATTCAATCAGAAGCATTAGCCTTCTATTCTGTCACCAGAAGGCTTTGAAATCAACTTAGTTAACATTAAAAAGTTTCAGCTTGCTTCATTTTGAAATTATATATATAAGCCCTTGCCACTATTTCATAACAGGTGACAGAGAAAAGATTATGCCCTTTCAATCTTTTGCTCCAATCCATCTTAACTAGTGAAAAGAAGAAGAAGAAGAAGAAAGAGTAATAGTTTTAAAAGAAAGCTGGGAATAAAAGGAGGAAAAAGATAAAAGAAAAATGAACTGTTACGGCAACTGTCCTGGTTTGGGCCAGGCCAGAACCAATTTTCTTTTAGTAACTTTGCTCTTTAGTTAAGTCTCTTCTGAGGAGCTGCACTCTCTGAAATTAACTGCATGTTTTTCCAGACAGGAGCTGCTTCTAGCAGTGATAAGGCTCAGGGTTTATAGTTAGTGCTGGGACATCAGTAGCAATGGTATGCAGTAAGGCCCTTGCTTATAGTTATCCCTATGGAGACCAACGTCGATGCTCGCTTCTGCTGACTTTCTTGTGCGCCGGAACTGAAAGAGCAGAGAAGGGGTCACCCCTGCGACCCTGTGGTGGGGAGGAGCGGGTCGGACAGGTGACCCAAACCTGACCAAAGGTTTCCATATTCCATCCCATACGCGTCATACTCGGGATAAAGCTGAGGGATCACAAGGGTCTCGCTCTCTTCTTCTGTGGCCGGCGTGCGAGGAGGACTCTGTCAGATTCTTCTGCCTTCAACCCCGATCCATGCATTCCTGAATCCAGCTCCTGCCTGCTGATGACTGCAGTCCAGGACTTCCCTGGGGCATGCCCCGCAGCGTCTGGGTGACGTATTCGTCATCAGGGTGGGGGGGAGCTCGATATCAGTTTTGTACATATTTGTATATATTTCAGTATTATGACTTCCTATTATTTTTATACATTATTACTGTAGTTAGATTAAAGCCGTTTTAACTTTTCCAACCCATGGGTCTCTTTCCCTTTTCTTTTCCCCCCCATTTTGGGGAGGGAGGGCGTTAACAAAGAGCGTCTGTCATTTGTTTAATAGCCAGCCCAGCTTTAAACCTTGACAGCAACTGAGAGATTAATTCAATCTGGCCCATCCTAATTATCACACTAGGGCAAATCCTAGATTTTGAGTGACTTAGTACAGAAGATAGGTCAAACTGGACTTGAAAAACTATCATATTACCACTAATCTATCATAGGCCTCACAGTGAACTGGCATCTGGTCCCACATATCCTTCCAGCTGTTCAAGGAGTTAGTCAAGAGGATCCCCGGGAAACTGCCCTCAGGGACAAAGGAGCAGAACAGAGCTGGGAAGCTTTCCATAGAATGCAAGAGCTCTCTATCTCCAGGTGGAGGAAATCACAAAAACAAGGCAAGAGATCGGCATGGCTGAGTAAAGACCTGCTGCTCAAAGTAAAGGGCAAGAAGGAAACACACAGGCAGTGGAAGCAGGGACAGGTATCCTGGCAAGACTATAGAGACACTGCCCAGTTGTGTGGGGATGGGGTCAGGAAGGCCAAGGCACGGCTGGATCTGAACTTGGCAAAGGATGCAAAGAACAAAAGGCTTCTACAGGCAGAAAAGGAGGGCCAAATAAAGCGTATCCCCCTCTGATGAACACGACTGGCAAACTGATAACAACAGACAAGGAGAAGGCTGAGGTACTCAATTTTTTTACCTCTGTCTTCACTGACAACCTCTCTTCCCACACTTCTCAAGTGGATGGACCACAAGACAGGGACTAGGGGACCAAAGACCCTCCCACTGTCAGAGAAGATCAGGTTCAAGCCCACCTGAGAAAGCTGAACATACGTAAGTCTATGGGACCTGACAAGACGCATCCCAGAGTCCTGAAGGGACTACCAACCTGTCAGCCTCACCTCTGTGCCTGGGAAGATCACGGAACAGCATGGCTTCCACAAGCGCAAGTCTTGTCTGACCAACGTAGCGGCCTTCTATGATGGGGAGACTACATCAGCAGACAAGAGAAGAGCTACAGATGTCATCTACCTAGATTTCTGTAAGGCCTTTGACACAGTCGCCCACAACATACTTCTCTCTAAATTGGAGAGATATAGATTTGATGGGGGACTGTTCAGTGGACAAGGAATTGGTTGGATGGACGCATTCAGACGGTAGTGGTCAACGGCTCAATGTCCAGACGGAGATTGGTGAAAAGCAGTGTCCCTCAGGGGTCCATACTGGGACCACTACTGTTTAATATCTTCATCAATGACATAGACAGTGGGATTGAGCGCAACCTCAGCAAGCTTGCGGACGACACCAAGCTGAGTGGTGCAGTTGACACACCTGAGGGACAGGATGCTGTCCAGAGGGACCCGGACAAGCTCAAGAAGTGGGCCCATGTAAACCTCATGAGGTTCAACAAGGCCAAATGCAAGGTCCTGCACATGGGTCAGTGGAACCTCTGGTATCAATACAGGCTGGGGAATGAAGAGGTTCAGAACAGCCCTGCGGAGAAGGACTTGGGAGCACTGGTGGATGAAAAGCTGGACATAAGCTGGCAATGTGCACTCACAGCCCAGAAGACCAACCATATCCTGGGCTGCCTTAAAAGAAGTGTGGCCAGCAGGTCAAGGAAGGTGATTCTGCCTCTTTGCTCTGATGCGACCCCACCTGGAACACTGCATCCNCTACCTAGATTTCTGTAAGGCCTTTGACACAGTCGCCCACAACATACTTCTCTCTAAATTGGAGAGATATAGATTTGATGGGGGACTGTTCAGTGGACAAGGAATTGGTTGGATGGACGCATTCAGACGGTAGTGGTCAACGGCTCAATGTCCAGACGGAGATTGGTGAAAAGCAGTGTCCCTCAGGGGTCCATACTGGGACCACTACTGTTTAATATCTTCATCAATGACATAGACAGTGGGATTGAGCGCAACCTCAGCAAGCTTGCGGACGACACCAAGCTGAGTGGTGCAGTTGACACACCTGAGGGACAGGATGCTGTCCAGAGGGACCCGGACAAGCTCAAGAAGTGGGCCCATGTAAACCTCATGAGGTTCAACAAGGCCAAATGCAAGGTCCTGCACATGGGTCAGTGGAACCTCTGGTATCAATACAGGCTGGGGAATGAAGAGGTTCAGAACAGCCCTGCGGAGAAGGACTTGGGAGCACTGGTGGATGAAAAGCTGGACATAAGCTGGCAATGTGCACTCACAGCCCAGAAGACCAACCATATCCTGGGCTGCCTTAAAAGAAGTGTGGCCAGCAGGTCAAGGAAGGTGATTCTGCCTCTTTGCTCTGATGCGACCCCACCTGGAACACTGCATCCAGCTCTAGGGTCCTCAGCAGAGCAAAGACATGGACCTAATGGAGCAAGTACAGAGGAGGGCCACAAAAATTATCAGAGGGATGGAACACTTCTCCTATGAAGAAAGACCGAGAGAGTTGCAGTTGTTCAGAGAAGANGGACTGTTCAGTGGACAAGGAATTGGTTGGATGGACGCATTCAGACGGTAGTGGTCAACGGCTCAATGTCCAGACGGAGATTGGTGAAAAGCAGTGTCCCTCAGGGGTCCATACTGGGACCACTACTGTTTAATATCTTCATCAATGACATAGACAGTGGGATTGAGCGCAACCTCAGCAAGCTTGCGGACGACACCAAGCTGAGTGGTGCAGTTGACACACCTGAGGGACAGGATGCTGTCCAGAGGGACCCGGACAAGCTCAAGAAGTGGGCCCATGTAAACCTCATGAGGTTCAACAAGGCCAAATGCAAGGTCCTGCACATGGGTCAGTGGAACCTCTGGTATCAATACAGGCTGGGGAATGAAGAGGTTCAGAACAGCCCTGCGGAGAAGGACTTGGGAGCACTGGTGGATGAAAAGCTGGACATAAGCTGGCAATGTGCACTCACAGCCCAGAAGACCAACCATATCCTGGGCTGCCTTAAAAGAAGTGTGGCCAGCAGGTCAAGGAAGGTGATTCTGCCTCTTTGCTCTGATGCGACCCCACCTGGAACACTGCATCCAGCTCTAGGGTCCTCAGCAGAGCAAAGACATGGACCTAATGGAGCAAGTACAGAGGAGGGCCACAAAAATTATCAGAGGGATGGAACACTTCTCCTATGAAGAAAGACCGAGAGAGTTGCAGTTGTTCAGAGAAGAAAACGCTCCAGGGAGATCTTATCGCAGCCTTTCAGTACTTAAAGGGGGCTTACAAGAAAGTAGGGCCTGTTGTGATAGGAAAAGGGGTAATGGTTTTAAACTGAAAGACAGGAGATTTAGACTAGATATAAGAAAGAAATTTTTTACAATGAGGTTGGTGAAACACTGGAACAAGTTTCCCAGAAGGTGGTAGATGCCCTCATCCCTAAAAACATCCAAGGTCAGGTTGGACGGGGCTCTGAGCAACCTGATCTAGTTGATGTCCCTGCTCATTGTAGGGGGGCTGGCTTAGATGACCTTTAAATGTGCATTCCAACACCAATCATTCTATGATTCTATGATCCTGTCATTTAGTAACAGAATTCAAAGGCTTCATTTTTGTCATTCTGAAAGACATTTTTTCAGGTGAAAGTCTTTTCAACTCAGTGACAAATATAATCTCTTTATTCATGCAAGAAGACCTGCCAGTCTAAGCATTCATAAAAGTGGAAAAAACCAAGTCACCAATTACATATTTAAAAACATAAGTAACTTGAGAAATATACTTGATATTTACTACAATACTTCACTGAATAGAACATGCTAAATTCGGTAAAGTAGTAAAGTGACAGTGATAGATAGCTAAGACCTTTTCTCTGGAGAGGCTAGGGTCACAGCTCTCATGTATGCTGAGACAAGGCTTTTCAAAGATTCTAAGTTTCCCAAAAGGTTTATCTTCAGTAAATATGGAAACAGACTGTATACTCCTGCACACTGTATTGGCAAAAAATCAACTGTGGTTGTAAAAGGGTGCAGAAGAAAGGATTTTCAACACCATGTACATCTCAAGTTGTTATGACTTCGGTACAGATGCAGTTAGTCTGATCTGCAATCACATTTAAATTGTATGTGCAAATTCTGCTCTCAAACTACAGAAAGAATGAAGGAATAAGCAATCTGTTCCTATAAACTCTGGAATTTTCTGAAAATCTGACCCTGGGGAGATAGATTTCCTTGGTTAGTCTTTACAAAACTGAAACCATGTCCAGTCATATTATTTTTCATCAATCAATCAAATTTAAATAAATACAGTTTTCCCCTCTCAGACTGATCATACTCGTGTACTTGTGCTACTGAAACTGAAGAGCATATGACTAACAAAGGACAAAGCAAACGCAGAACACTAAGACTGCAATATCACATTACCTCAGGAAGATGGAATTGTAAAAGACAGGGAATGGCAGAAAGAACAATAAATAGAATCCCTTAGAAACAGGTTTCCTTTCCCAACTGAAGGGAAATCCAGTTGATAAAACTGGATACAAATCAGATAGAAATAAGATTATTACAATCTACATTTTAATATTCTAGTTAAATTTGATTTAAGGCAATTTTCAGAAGGAATACGTTTTCTGCACAGGAAGACGCATGAAGGAAAAAAAAAGAATGAATTCCAACATGCATGAAAATCATGCTTTAAATCTATGTGTCAGCAGAAAAACATTATTACGTGGAAGAAGGAAAAGTACAAAGAAAGGATTTTTCATATCAAAGGCAGTATTGACAATAGAAGGAGCATCAGCTTCTTGAAAGAACGAACTCTTCTTCTCAATGCAGTCTGACATGAACCCTCTGGGAGAGAAAAAGAACCAAGTCAAAAGTACTGACACAACAATGGCTGATGTTCTTTAATCTTTTTTACCTGTGTTCCATACAACTTAAAGGCACAGCTTTGCAGAAAACAAAAATTCTGAGGATTTAAGAATAAATCTGTCCTACTCTGCTCTTTTTTAAAATGGCAGGCCTTATTCATCGTATGCTTATTTTTCCATTTTTACTTTTAGAATAGCAACTAATGATTTATCTTGACAGATACAAAAGATTGCTGAGGGGGAAGGTCCTGCTGGCCTGTGGCAAATGAAAATGATCACAGAGAGATCTAGACTGCAAGATGTCACAGCAGCTGGAACACGCATTGGCAGAGAGGAGGCCCACTGGCTGTGGCACACCAGATACAGCATGCAATATTATATGGCTTGACCATGAGTACTATGATATAAGCATATGTTGTGCTTCTCAGGCAAATTATCCATAATCATACCTCACAGATATCCATGTATATAATTTATTCTCAAATGCTTGTCATCCAACTTAAGCAGTTGCTCTCCTGTCTAGACATGTGAGTCATTGTCATAGTCTGTAGCCAAATTACCGTCATTGGGCATGAGTTACTTTACTGTGGGATCACAAGTATTACATGATGAAGTAGCAATGGCATTTTGCAATCACTGTGTTGACTTCTCACTCGCTGCTCATCTCTGTGCAGTCAGATGACTTCAGTAATTTTGTAATCGTAGGCTATCCAACCACAGTCATAAGAAAGTATGTGCTATTATGTCCATGGTTATCAATACAGGATAGATGACTAGCGAACAGACCAGGCTTTTTCTAAAGTTAAGATCTTTGGAATTTTCTAGTGCTGTGATCAACCAGTAATTTAGAGAATATTAATTAATGTTTAGTTAATTTGCACAGATTAATGCTAGAAACCACATACAGTATCAAAGTATGTCCAGCTGTTAGACCAAGTCAGGTTGCTCAGGGCTTTATCCTGCCTGGTCTTCAAAACCTCCAAGGACGAACACTGGGCAAACTGCTCCATTGCTTGTCTGTCCTCATGGTGAAAAAGATTTCCCTGAATCCACTCTAAACTTCTGATGCTTCAACTTATCCTCATTGTCTCGTCATCCCACCATATGCTCCTGTGAAAAGCCTGGCTCCACCTTCTTCACCATACATGTTGGAATGCAGCTATTATGTTCCCCCGAAGTCTTCTCTTCTCCAGGCTGAACAGGCTTCTGGTTCCCTCACCCTCTCCTCACAGGCACATGCTGTAGCTTCCAACCACCTTGCTGGGCCTCTGCTGGACTCCCTCCTATTGACTGGTATCCTTCTGTACTGGGAGGCCCCAAACTGGATGTAATGTTCTAGATTTGGTGTAATAATGAGTGCTGAGTAGAGGGGGATAATTCACTTCCCTAGGTGTCCTGGCTACAGTGCTGTTAATACAGCCCAAGATGCTATCAGCCTTCTTTGCTACTAGGGCGTACTGTCAGTTCATGTTCAGCCTTCTGTCTGTCAAGACCCACAAGTCTCATACCGCAAAAATTTTCAGCAGGGGAAAAAAAAGAAAAAGTTATGTGTTAATTTTACTTCACAGTTACATTCTACCTAACATGTTTTAATGGTCTATTAACTTGGCACTGGAGAGACCTGACCATCGTTAACTGAAACCCGTCAAGTCTTGCTGCTTTCAACAGGCTTTGAATTTGGTACTAACTACTACTTATCATGAGGAAACCTAAAATCTGTGTTCTATGTTTTCCTTTCTTCACTCTTCTAGGGTACAGATAAGCCTCTCTAAAGTGCACACACATACATACATGTGTACCTTTAAGAGCTCTAGTTCTACAACTGCCATCTACCAGGGACAGGAAAATAAAACCGCAAGATCTGCTCGGAGGATGGCACTGAAATTTCCATTTTACTCTGAACAGAATTTTGAGCAGAGAGCAAATGAAGAACAAGGACTGCTAAAAGCAATGAAGATTGGAAGTGCTATGTAATGGCCCAGGCTGCAGATCTTACTCGAGCAAATACTCCCCACTGAAGAAGTAATTCATGATTAAGCTCCAGATAAATTTTATAAACACTAAAAGATTCCATTAATGGTTTATATTTAATGGAGGACTAAGCATGAAACCTAAATTATCAGAGTGACTCTAAAAGCAGAAGAGAAGCACTGGAAGATAGAGAAATATAACAAAATTTGCACTACAGTTTACAGGAATTTATATTTTCAATCAAGCCTGTATCCCAGCAATGAAGGCTATGTATGAATATATACTGAGATGCAGTAATAGAATCAGTTAAGGAAAAGAGAAATCCAGTGAACAGCAATGGAAGTGGAAATGAGTGAAAGTATTCAAATCAAAGATTGATGTGTGTCACTATCATATGGCCTTCCAGTGCTTGTTTTCCAAGTGAGTTTAATACTGCATGCGACACAGCTATACCCCATTATGCATTACAGACACTGCAGGTTATACTGCTAAGCTTGGTTCCCTTCCGTACTTATTAAATCACTTATTTGCTTTTATTCTTTAGATTTATGTCACGCAGACTGAACTGTGCAAAATGACACCCTTGCAGTGAATCAGTAATAAGCACTGCTTTGTTTCATCGTTCAAACACAAGAAAGGACACTTGTCTGAAGAACTGCATTTGCATTTAAATACTTGTACCTTATAAAAAGCACCTTCTAGAAGCATTAATTAGGCTACAGTATTAAAATACTGTCAAGGATGTGCTTAGTTTAATAACAGCATGTCATAAGAACTCATTTAATGCACAACCAGTACAGTTCCAGAATTATGATCGGTTTATATTACTGAACACCATTCACATTTAAACAACAAGTTTATGTCTCATCTTTCTAAAATGTCTCTTACACAAGAGTATCACAGAAGTCTTGCGTGGAGAATTAAGCAGTTATGCATTGCTTTTATAAATGCCATATGCTGCTCAGGTTGTCAGTTTGACATCAGTTCATCTGACTGCCAGGAGTTAAATCAAGCAAGGCTGCTAAGGTAAAAATCAAAAGCAAAGAGCACAATGAAAGAAATAAGATATTTATAGTAGATAGCTTCAAAGTAGTTAAAATAACATTGGCTTGAGCTATTTACCAGGTGAGAGCTAGTGGTCTGGCACCACCCAGGCTGCCTGCTAGGTTTATTCTTTCCTGGCTGACAGCCTATAGTGGAAGGAAATCCCAAACCTTAAAATGTTGGCCAAGGAAAGCAGGAAAAGCTGAATAACTATCAGAAGCTTACAGCTTAAAACCACATGAAAGAAACAGCTGGATAGTTAGGGAGGTACCAAATGTATAAGACAGAGGTAAAAAGATTACACTTCAGTGAGAAAAGCAAAGGATTTAATATGCAATTCTTTGTCTTGCCATTTTTGTACAAGATCTATTCCATCCAGCAATTAGGGGGTTTGTTTGTTGTGATGAAAAGGCTGGGTTTAAGCTATTTTATTCAGGTAATGGTAAAGTACCAAAAGTGCCTAAAGCAAAAGAGCTTACTCGCTCCAAATTGATGTTAACTGTCATTGATCGTAAGCCTTCATAATTGTACCTGAAAACCTCTGGCTAATTGACCAACACAGGCACTATGTTTAAGGGGAGACAGGTACTCTCCAACAAAGCACCCTACAAGAAGGCGCATCGAGGGATATAATCTATAATCAAGTCATATAATAAAAGTGTCCAATTAAGAATTTTACAGTCAATATTATAAGGAATATATTCTGCCAGACCTAAATAACGCGCTGAATTACACTCTTTGTAAAGAGGTGACTAAGAAAAAATTCCAATCACTGAAAAATGATGTTATGCATTTCTAGTCAAGACATCAGTTCTGTGACAGGACTGATCCAGCATTACAAGATGCTTTCCATTTCAACTCAGATCAGACTCAAAGCAAACAGTGCGTGATCCAAGCACAAAATAGTAAACGACGTTTTATTTTTCTCCTTATCTGACCGAATTTGGGTGATTGTCCCCTGAAAACCCTTCCCTGGTATTAACAGATCTCTCCAAGGACTTCTTCAGCTTCATTGTTTGAACTATCTTCCCATCTGACAGGGAGTAATCTGCTGAAACTGAATGACAGAACATTTCCGTTGTCTGTTTCCCTTTGAATTTGTCTCTAAGAGCTAAAGATCACCCTACATTTTTATTTTAAACAATGAATAACAGAGCACTGAAGATTCTTCCCACATCAGCAGATGGAGGATCTAAATTGCATGTAAGTGGAAATGGTCAAACGATTAAATGAAAATGTTACATAAACATACAATTTTTTTTTTCAACTCATAACACTAATGCAATACAGAATGGATTAAGAACTTCTTGGAATCTGTCACCTGTATGCTCATTAGTGGTAGGTATTATAGTATAAGAAATCAGTATTTTATTATACTGTGGTCTACTAATGTTCTGCAAAGCCATTTGACGTTACTAATATCACAATATATTATTTACTTAATATATTATTTACTAATTTCACAATCTATTACTTTCCTTTACTTCAAGTTTCAATTGTCTCCCATTCATGTGTTGTTTCATGCAATCTAATAGCATCTTCAATATTTCTAGAAGATCAAAAACTGTAGCAAGATATTTTACTATTGTAAATCCAACAAGATTCTATGGACTTCATGGAATTATACTGATTTACCCCAGCTAAAACCATCTTTCCATCATTAGACATTTCTTCTTCTGCTCTCCCAGTTACTTTATTCATTTGGGGGGAGGGGTTAACTATTGACGGTCATCTCCATTTCCACCCTATTTTTTTTTCTCTTTTTTTCCATAAGATTTTTCTTCCACTCTTATTTTTAGGAGAAACATTAATTTGATTCCATTGTATTCAGTAACATATGAAAATAGCAAAACAAGATCTCCCATTACCAATATGAAGTCTTTGTGATCAGACCTGGCCAAGACTGTTGTAACAGTATATATAAAGTCAACTGAAGGCTCAATCAACTATTGTATATGTTAAATAAAAAATTTTTAAAAACCAAAAACAAATGCCACTAGACCTTACTGTCTATATGTTATTGATCTCAGCAGAAAAGTCAAGGACTGATGGGGCAAGCAGCCTGAATTACGTCTCATTTCTAGAAACCTGTTTTGCATACTAAGTAGCTAGACCTGAAGTCATTAGTTTCCAGAGTTAACCATTCGGGCACTTTATAATGCAGACATTCTTTATAAAATCCAATCCTGCCTTTCAATTGTCTAAAGTCATTTTATGTTCCTGATTTTCCTCCTAGCTGTACTGTTATGAATCACCTTTTCACTGCAGAACTCTCATCCTCCTTTAATGTGAGAAGGCTGACCCACTCTCTTCTTTCTCTCAAAGCAAACAGAGCTTGCGCTTCTTTCAAAGAGCATAGTTTAAAGAAACTCTTTGAGATGGGTTTTGAAGACAACTCTGTCATGTTCATGCTGTTAACATCTCTACACAACACTATTTGAGAACCTGCTACCAAATTTTTCATGGTAAAGATTTAATCTTTTCTCCTCCAACGTACAGCACAGGTTGAGAATTTTAACAGACATTTCAGTACCTTCTTACACTTCCATGCTCCCTTCATTTTATTTTTCCTAGTATTTTCCCATTTTCTTAGAACAGAAAAATCATATCCCAATTCTTTCTTTTTTTTTATGCAACCACAGTAAGATTTCCTACACAGGAGAAGTGTTCGCTATAAAATATGCAAATTCCATTAAGAAAGCTAAGAAGAGCGGATTACATTTTCCCACTACCCAAATTGTAGAAAATGCAGGATCAAATTAATATGAAATTCAAAAGACAAAATTGGGCAAAATTAGAGCACTGCCACGTTCCAGTTTAAAAGAAAATAACATTCAAAAGACGGGGGTGTGAATGGCCTCGAGGAGGGTGTGGTCTGTGGTCACACAAGGAACAAGTGAATGAAATACTTGAAAATTCTACAGAAGGAGGAGTACGACGTTACTCTAAAGATGCTCAGTGCAAAGACTTTTAAATAGATGAATTTACAGTTTCAAAAGTAGCTTCTTCAAATGAAACCAACATTATGGATTCCACATTTTGGAATCACAATACCGTATCTGCTTCTCTTACACTTCACCAGAGAAAGCATTGCACATTCACTAAAAAGACGCATGGGACCATATATGACCTGGCAGTGACAGCAGAGCACCATTTTGTGTTGTTTCTATCATAACAGACAGATATTATTCATATTGTAAAGTTCCATTGTGATGTTGAACACATGGAATATAAATAAGCATAATCTTTTAAAGCTTTCTTCTTCTTAAAAATGAAAAAAAACCCAAAAAACAAAAAACCCCAACTGTGCTTCCTCTCTCCCATCAAAGTGTTTATCATATATTGGATGAAATATCCATTTCACATACATGTACAAATGTTTTACAGTATCTTCTATGTCATCTAAGCATCATTTGAACCCTATTACCAATCTCAAATGTCCTTTTAATAATTGACCAGACAGGGGGTGCTGTATAGTTGAGGGGGAGAAAGGGGTTTAAAAACAAGCTTTACCATTTCTTTCATGATTAAGCGTGAAGATCAGATACAACATTTAGTACTTTAAACTTAAAAAGTAGGAATTAAGAAAAGGTTTACAGCCCACTTCATTGCAATGAAATGCTCTGTAACCTTCATAGCATGTGCTTACCAAGGAGCCAATCTCAGTTTGGAGAGGAAACAAAAATTTGACTCCAGGATAAATTACTAGATACTAGATTGTTAATCTCTGGGCACTCTCATGCCTGTCTAGTATATTTATAATGTGAAAATGCTTCCTAATGTTAAATCCCTGTTCCTTACATATATGAAACAGAGACAGTGCAAAACTGAGTACAGCTAATCTTTCCCACTGAGCTGTGTAAATAATTACATTGTCCTTGTGCTATCAGTAAAGCTAACAGAGCAGAAAAGAGGCTGATTCTTTGCTTCCAAAATTGAGTATATCATCTGGGCAATGAAGGTTAACTCATCTGATATTCCTGTTACCTTCTGAAATACCCAGTGGCTAACATGAAAAGGGCAAAGAATGGGTTTATGTAGGACAAAACTGAAATGACTTCCCTTGACTTACTAGACAGTCTAGACACTGGTTCACAATACGCTGTGCATCTGCCACCTCTAATTCATGCACAGGACTCAGTATATCATCTCCTTTGCTATTCCTATGCCTTTCAGAAGTATGAAAGGAGTAAATAATGACATAAATATGATAACAGGGCTGTCCTAGGTTGGTCTGATGTTGTCTGGCAGCAGTTCTGGTTTTGTGCCAGACTACGCTGACTGAATGCTCACTGTGTCCTGTCCATGTCTCACCCCTTTCCTGTCAAAGTATATACTCATCACTTACTGAGCTTTCATCACGGGAAGGTTTAGTGCATTTTCCTCATCTGTCTGATAAACCATTTCACAGTTGCCCCTTGCAAACTGGTACTTTTTCTCTGACGCTGATAACAAATTTATACGATACACGAACAGTTCAGATAATTGCAGGTATTCTTCTCGCTACCTGAACATTATAATTATTATCCTTTTGCAAAACTTTCCATTACTATGTGCTGCACTCAATGGGTTCACTGCATCTTAGAAAGCAAAAATAAAATTACCATTGTGTCTGGTGCCCATTAAATTATTCAGTGCTGTTTTATTGAATTCTAGACTGTGACAGTTAAAATGAGAGATAAATTGACAAAACATCGTTCATTGTTCTTCACTTTCTGTCATTTCCCCCCATCAAAATCCTGAGCATCACATCACTTTCTGAGTTCTCATGTGAAGGCCCACGTGCAGTAATTTTATTCATATTGTACCTGGTAGCACAAACACAGGAATTTATTCGTATATCCGCAAGCAGCAATACAAAGCACTACTCTTAGGAACTGATGGCGCCAAACTTTGTTTAGAAAATTTGGTCTGGATACTGCCAGAAATACATGTAGAAAAAAGGAATAGGAAGGCAAGCTGAAGTTAGTAACATCTGATTTATACTGGTATAATGCAGAGTAAAATTTGATACGATAACTTATGAATTCAATTTGTAGTATGAACAACTCCGAGTAGCAAACAGCTGAAGGAGCAAGGAAAAACCTTCATCTACCTCAGGGACACTAGAACCTCCTGCTGTACATGGTTTTGGGGAAGTAATGATAAGACTGGTAAAGAAATACGGTGAAAATAACAAGTGCACAAACAGCCCAGCAACAACAACAAATGCTCTGAAAGCCCCTAGAGTTATGCTTCAGTTCTCTCTGCCTGTGCCTTCTAAGTGGCTGTTCTGAGCTGTTCTCTATTCCTCCCTCCACACTTCATTGCCACTTTACCACTTTATTCCATTCTTTTCCTTTTATTTTGTCATTAGTGCATTTGCTTCACCCCAGCAGACACAGCTGGGCTGGCTGTTAAGCGAACAACAGACGCTCTTTGTTAACCCACTCCCTCCCCAAAATAGGGGGGGGAGGGGGAGAAAAGGGAAAGAGACTTAAGGGTTGGAAAAGTTAAAACGGCTTTAATCTAACTACAATAATAACGTATTATAATAATAAGAAAAATAATAATGAAATATATATAAAGATACAAATATATACAAAACCAATATCGAGCTCTCCCCCACCCTGATGACGAATATGCGTCACCCGGATGCTGTGGGGCACGCCCTGGGAAAGTCCCGGACTGCACTCAGCAGCAGGCAGGAGATGGATTCAGGAATGCACAGATCAAGATCGAAGACAGAAGAATCGGACAGAGTGCTCCTCGGACGCCAGCCACAGAAGGAGAGAGAGTGACCCTCGTGATCCCTCAGCTTTATCCCGAGTATGACGCGTATGGGATGGAATACTCCCTTTGGTCAGTTCTGAGTCACCTGTCCAACCCGCTCCTCCCCACCGCAGGGTCGCAAGGGTGACGACTTCTCTGGTCTTTCAGTTCTGGCGCACAAGAAAGTCAGCAGAAGCAAGCATCGACCTTGGTCTCCAGAGGGAGTTTTCAGTGCCACAAGGCATGTAATTAACCTCTCCGCAGCCTCTCACCACTGCTGACTCAGTTTTTACATACCACTAGTAAAAAAGTTAAATGTCACGGTTCTTATATTAAAACATATGCACAGGAGACATTCTGACGTATGTAGTTGCTCAGTATGTTACAATTATTATTAGTTGGGGAAATGATGGTAGTGCCTAATGACCAACAGTGAGAAGGTACTGCCACTGCCACGCCATGTGGTGGACAAATACAGGAGTGTGCAGTGTTTGTGTTGGCTCACAGTCCAAACTGGTGTGACGGTCGTAATGTGAGTGAGGAGTGTTATTGACAAGCACGATGTGTCCTGCTTTAGGCCAGGACAGAACAAATTTTCTTTTAGTAACTTTGCTTTTTAGTTAGGTCTCTCCTGAGGAGCTGCACTCTCTGAAATTAACTGCATGTTTTTCCAGACAGTTGCTGCTTCTAGCAGTGATAAGGCTTGGGGTTTATAGTTAGTGCTGGGACATCAGTAGCAATGGTATGCAGAAAGGCTCTCGCTTATAGTTATCCCTATGGAGACCAAGGTCGATGCTCACTTCTGCTGACTTTCTTGTGCGCCAGAACTGAAAGAGCAGAGAAGGGGTCACCCCTGCGACCCTGCGGTGGGGAGGAGCGGGTCGGACAGGTGACCCAAACCTGACCAAAGGGAGTATTCCATCCCATACGCGTCATACTCGGGATAAAGCTGAGGGATCACAAGGGTCTCGTTCTCTTCTTCTGTGGCCAGCGTGCGAGGAGGACTCTGTCAGATTCTTCTGCCTTCGACCCCGATCCATGCATTCCTGAATCCAGCTCCTGCCTGCTGATGAGTGCAGTCCAGGACTTTCCCGGAGCATACCCTGCAGCATCCGGGTGACGTATTGGTCATTGGTGGGGGGGAGCTTAATATCAGTTTTGTACATATTTGTATATTTGTATATATTTCATTATTATTATTATACATTATTACTGTAGTTAGATTAAAGCCGTTTTCACTTTTCCAATCCATAAGTCTCTTTCCCTTTTCTCCCCCTCCCCCACCCACTTCGGGGAGGGAGGGGGTTAACAAAGAGCGTCTGTTGTTCGCTTAACAGCCAGCCCAGCTTTAAACCGTGACAATTAGAAAATATTTTCAATGGACTCTTACTAAATTCATTTATTTACTTTTATATGCACCTAATAAAATTCACCATTCTGTCAAAATTACTTCTCAGAATAAGACTTTCTTTTCCTTTGTGCAACACGCGACCTAAGATTTATGGTACATTTTTAAAGATGCTTTCTTCATTTTGCCTCTCTCACTGTTCAGGTAGTCAGAAGTATCTTCAGACTTCATCTTATAGCAGTTAATCTTACAAAGATCTCGGGAAACAACTCTGGGGCATGTTACATACACGGGATTAGGCTTACAGTAAACAAGCTTTTTTCTTTTAAGGTGATGAAATATGGAAAATACCCACAAAGCTTCCAAGTATTTTTCCCATTGGGATCTATGTTTTGTGCTGCTGTTGATGCTTCCCAATTGTTCTGTATAGTAAAATATCACTTTAATTTTTCAGTTCTTGTATTCAACTTGTGTTTTAACTTTCAAGCATTACTCAGACTAAGAGTGAAAATCTCTCATGTGGGGATTACCAGGAAGGTAATACAAGGATATTTTGCCTAAAGTCTGTGACCCTAATTGAAAAAGCAAAAGTACACTATGTGAGATATGCCTATCTGTAGGAAGCAAAATGAACATTAATCCTAGCAGAGTGAAACAATATCCTGTAAACAGCACTTTTTTCTGTGCTTTCAGGAAGATTTTACTCTGTAGTCTCAAAAAAATACAAGTAATGAATGCATCCTTGTCACCACAGCCTTCCAGTCTACAATCAATTGCAGCCCACTCTGGTGTAGTTATAGTGGGGTCTAAGAAACCTCAAGCATAACTGATCAGTTTTCTTATGATCACAGCTGGACCTAAGAAATTATTTAGGTTCAGGCATTTATTGAATTTTGAGTATATGTAGTCAAATCCTGAAAGAGTTTGATTACCTGCAAGTACTATTTCAAGTTAATCAGTCCTGTTAGCCTCATAATTGCTTCTTCCAATCTTACCGTGGGCGTTTTTTGCATTGTGAGGATACACCTCATAGCAAGTGCTTCTCAGCAAAAATAAGCATTCATCATTATTCATTTGATATAAAACAATTGTTTGACTAGGATTAATTTTTCTCCTTAAAAGTAGTCTTAAGGAACAGAACATTTTTCAGACCTTTTATTGAATAATAGTATCTCTTTTTCCACTTCGATAATACCTCAGAGAAACTCTGAAGTGAGAATTTTTCATACCAGAGTTGTTGAAGCAAGTGTGAGGAAGCGCTAGAACTTTCATTAAGTTATAACACTGACATCTCACAGGAGCTGAGACGTGGGGAAAAAAAACCCAAGACACCACCAGTTCCATAAAGCAAAGAAATTCAGAAAGCAGAGGAACAATAACTTTTCAAATTCAGAATGACTCATACCCCATCATCACAACTACCCTTGATATACTTTCCTGTTTAACTGAATAAGGGAACTCTGGAAATCATTAGCTATAAAATATCACTACCACAAATTACTTCCGTATGTATCTTACAGGATCAAGATCACAACTGTTAGGTCTGTGCTTTAATTCCCATAGTAGAATATCATAATTTAAACCTTGAAATTCAGTACTGTTCAAATTCTACATGTCCCACATTTAATATATGCATGGAAAATGGTGAGTACCTAGCAGATACAAATTAGCAGAATATGAATTGATATTAATAAATTGTGTCTAATTTTGTTCAAAAGCACAGTTGAATGACTTAAATGTATACCATTTGGTTTACGGTTGCTATTTACACAGAAAAATATCAAATTGTAATAGCTGTTTCATTTATTTAAAAAGTAAACAAACTACATACTATGCTTTTCTTCTGGGAATCCTAACTCAGGAAGGAAAAGGAATTATTGACTCTGGCCACTGGAATTATTTTACAGGCAGTTATCTTTTGAGATTAGGAATACTGAGAAATGATTTGTTAAAATTTATTGTTCTGGAGAAAACCACATCTACTGCTTTGCTCACTTCAGGAAAGGGTGAAAGTTTTTAAAGAGCAGCTTTACTTAGAGTCAAAGGGATACTCATTTGAAACAATGGTTGGAATTGATCTTCTACAACTTTAGCAGGCAGAAGTCAAGCATTCAATTTAAGCTGGCTTTTTCTAGGATGCTTCTATAATAAGCAGAGAGACTGCCAGTCACCTTCATGCTGCAATTGAGCTATTCTGTGCTTGGAAGACCTAAACGCATAACCCTCTCCACCGACTGCAGAGGAAGCCTAAGTGAGCAGCTCAGATCTCACACTGAACCTTTAGATAACTGAACTGAGCCAAATCTCAACCAAAGAGACAGACAAGGAATTGACTGCCTCCTGCCAGCCACAGGCACAACTTGTGCCAGCCACTGATGGGGAAGGGCTGGAGACCTAACACGTACATAAATTGTTTATGGTTTTACTATGTGCTGCAGTTGTTCAGGTTAGGACTGGTTAAACTTTGTTTACCCTCAAACAACTCTCCTATAACTAACCTCTTAATCGCTGTGTCGTTGCCAAGGTGCGGAGAACCTTCCAGAAAGACAGCTGGAGAGAGGGAACAGGTGATCGTTAGGCTGAATCCAGTGTTCCCTGTCCACTCTGATACCTGGGGCCATCGCGGGCAGCAGAGGCTGCCGGAGGGCCGAGAGCAATGAAGGGATAGGAGGGGAGAGGTGGGCCTCGGCCTTGGCCTCAGCCTTGGCCCACGGCCCGGCACCCCGACCACGTGCCACCTGGCCGGCACCGTACCGTGACCCAGCTGGCATTCCTTCTGCACCCTGCCACCTCCTCTGTTGCAGGACAGAGAGGTCACGTCAAAAACTGTTACGCTGACCTGCCTGGCTTCTCTCCTGGACTGTGCTGTCTCTTCCACAGGGCAGGGCAGAATTGTCACTTTTTAGTGAACATATGTGTGACTAGAAGGGCTTTGGTATCCAGACTCATTTAGTCTCCACCCTGCCTGTTTCGTCCCAAACCACAACGTGTGTTTTCCCTTTAGTGTTTTTACAATAAAATAAATAATACCTGATACGTGAAAAATAGTTGGCCATTAGTTAACTTTCTTAACAAAAATGAGGTAATCATTGGCTGTTTGAGAAGAGAAATGAGAGTTTTGGACTACCATCAGGACTTGGTAAGGTAATGCCAGTTAACAGGTATATTTCTGTTTGGTGCCAAACCCAGGCCTGCTCACAGCGTACTCATCCCCCTCCTTGCAGACGACCGTCTGTTTCAGAACCCCTTGAAGACAGTTTGGATGACAGTGACCACAGCTGTTCATACCGCTGGCCCAAGAGAAGGGGTAACGTGCTTCAGAAGACAGGCTAAAGACCAAAAGATACATTTCCTGCCAGAGAAGCGATCTTCACTCATCAACCATACTCCACTATTATGTGGCTGTGCTCCGGCACCACCTTGGATCACATACATCAATTTAAGCTGATGATTAGTCCTACTAAAATCAATGCTTTTGCAAGAACTTGGCATTACAACAGAAAATTACCAGTGCCATATACTGAACTTTTTTTTAACAATCCTTTGGAACAGAAGTTTTACTAAAGGTTTAGTGATTATCTAGAAAGATTTTGGTAAAAATATAGCAGCTATCTAGCCAAAGTCTAGGTACCAGCAAGACAGATTGGCTGCTATTTACTGCTGAATCCCAAAACCCCATGATATACCACCTAGTAAGAGCTAGGTTACTTTAACTGCGTGCTACCACCTCCACAGCTAAGCAGAAATATGGTTCTCTGCATTTCTGAGTATAAATAGTGCATTCTGCTCTTTCTGTCAGTTGTCTGAATCAGCCTGCCAAATTTGCCTACTTTTTCTAGACTAAGAGTTCTGCTTCTCCTTCCCAGCCATGTGTGTTTGCATTTGTTATATCAAATGCTTTGCTTGGATTTACCATTCTAAATATTTCATCTGTATCTGACTTTTTCCATGCCCATGAAAAACAAACACTGTAGAAGTTAACACACATATGGTGTACTTACAATCTCACCCAAAACAAAGATTACAAATGTAGTATAAAAAAAATAAAATTACATTAGCAAAATACTACTTTGTATCTCTGAATAAAAGCAATCAATATTTATCCCTGACTCTTTATGATTCAGTAACTTCTTTTCTATAGATTAATATCATTTTCACTGGTCATTTTGTTGGTTTTCATCAGCACATTTTCTAATTAATTAGTACACCCGTTAACCATCTCAGGGCAACCTGGGTATACAAATAGTGCCCAACTGTTCAGTCAAAGCAAAAATTCTGGTAGCATAATCTCACACCACCACAGCTGGTATGTCCACCAACCTGAAAGAAAGGACGATATCCCCTTCAGCTCTACTGGTAGAAAAGCAAAGTGAGCTATCAGTTAGCACAAGATCAGAAATAAATTTTAAAAAGTGGGGAGATTAACGCATAATGTCTCGCATACCCAAACCCACAATTTACTGTTACTGCAATCATTCTGTTCTGTTAATAACGTTCTGTACTCTGCACAGTATTTTCAGTTGTACTGCTAATGTTCTGAAACTGGGATTCTTCATCCATCTTGCTTTCTAAACATTCTAGCATGAATCTGTTTGTCTCAGAAGGATTTACTAAAATAAATAACAATTTAAATTATTTATAGATCTACTATTTTTCTGCTAACTTGCTCCATTTATCCCTTATAAAACTTTAATACTGGAACACAAAATCTTGACAAGTTCCTCTGCAAGCAATTAACCTCAGCTGATACCATTCTATTTATTTTGTGCTGAATTCATAGTATGTTACATATACAGGCAATATGGTAAAGGTTGTCCAGTATTTTCAATGTTTCAATGATATTGGGCTACAATTTCAGTTTCCTTTCAAAATGCTTAATGGCTGTCAATATAAAATATAGACAAAACTACACTGATGAGGTCCATCAAATAATTTGCTGATAAAGAACTAAAGTCTTCGATGTTTGAATCAGAAAACATAGTAGATATGTGAATCATATATCATATATATCATATATAGTAGATATGTAATCATATAGATTTGCTAAATTATACAAAGCATTGTTCACCTTTACAAAAGTAGTATCTAAATGTAAGCTAAGGAGACAAAATGATTGCCTTTGCCTAAAGCGTACAGCATAAAAGCAGTACAAATCTGGAAATGCATGTCATCTTGATCTGCACGTGAGCTGCTTTCCAGGTCTTTCTCTCTTGAAGAGTATAATAATCATGCCAAATAATATGCTGATTCTTCAAATAAAATAAGACTTTCAGAGCTCAGGTCTTCCGAGTTGAAATTGTTAATGCACTAAAAATATTGGCTATGTCCAGGCAATGCTTGGGATTTTTTTTTTTTTTTTTTGCATCTACACGTCTACTCAGCTTCCAGTGTGTTTTTTTAATTATTTTATTTTGGTTAGCTAGAAAAGCATATTTTTAGATCCCTATGGATATAAAAACTGGGATATCCCAGTAAAAAGGGCAATATATAGAATTCCCCCCTTTTTTTTTTTAATAAAAGAAATAAAGATGCTAAAACAAGGGTTACTTTGACAACGCCCTTGTCATCCTAATCAGCTAAGCGATTTAGAAACCAAATCGCTTAGAAACCAGTTCATATCTCCTGGAATTTAAGATATTTCACTCAGTGACTGTACAAATAACTACCATACAAAAGGTATTTTATCAAAATGTGAGCAATAAGATTCTCAGTTCTGTGTCGTACTTAAGAATCTGGATTATGGTTGTACCTAGTCATCTAGGAGCTCTATTCTGCATAAGGAGCACTTGGCTGGCTTGTCACTTGGCTCCACTGTCACCCTAGAACAGCAGATAGCATACATGTAGAAATGTAATTTAACATGTCATTACAGACCCAAATCCTTTTTCTCTTGCTAAAACTTTACCGTACTCTCCTCCCACTAGCTTCCACTGACTCACCTTAACACAGTGTGGCAACAGTTACAGGGACCCTCAAACTTAGCATGCAGCAGCATGAGGACTAGACACATATGCTCCAAACTCTGCCAAGAGGCTACTCAACAATTTCCTCCTGGTAAAAGCAACAAAATGGACCTGATATTCAAAGGTAACACTGGAGTCCAACTGAAGCAAGGCTGGCTTCTGTCTCATTAGGTGCAACAAGTATTATTCCACATGCTTTCCTGTCCTTGGGCTGGATAAGAGACTGTGCAAGCAAATAATCCTATGCCAGAACTTTGTCCACATGCACTTGCTAGAATGTTTGCTACTTCCAGTCTCAGTATTTCAGTATCTGTGAGGTGAGAGATGCCGACCTAAATGGAATTTGTGCCCCTTAATGCCAAATTTTGTCAAAATGTTAAACAGATAAATCCTAAACGAAAGGAAAACTGACAAGGATTTCTGCTTAATACATGAAACCTAACAGAGCACTTAGGAATTATATACTACTGCATACCAATGGTAACTCCCATACTGATTCAGAGAGCCATAACCAAAAATAACTTCCCCTTTCATTGCAATTATCCTGGACTGATGGAGAATCAAATGTTCCTCATTTCTTCCAACTATCTGAATATTTCTGTGTAGAAAACCATCATACACTCACGAAGTGAGATGCCTAATGTTCTTGCATGAGCAATTCCTGAAATTTAAAATTCTGCGTTCATGCACACAGGCTCTGGGAGAGAAAAGCACCTAAGCACACACTTTATAAACTATGAAGCAGATCACTGGTTTCATGGGAAGCAAAATAAAGTTCAGACTCTTTATTAAACTTAATTCAGAGAGCATGACACTTTCAAGTGCTTGGAAAGATGCCTGTGTAAGAAGCTGGTAATGGCCAGTGCATGTTTTAGTGCTTTGTAAATGTCTGATACTAATACCAGAGGCATAGACACTTTATAGATATTCTCCTTAGCTGGCAAGTCTTTCCTTCCTCTGTTTGTAACTACAGTGCACCTATTCATCTCATACCAAGCCAAGTGCAAAAGCTGGGTATGACACTTGCTACACGCACCACAGCTGCTGTCTCAAAGAAAAATAGACAGAATAATTCAACTGTACAGGCTACTTTTGTCTGTGTGCTGTAGTGACTGACCCGGCTAGAAAAGCAGGTATCAATGACGAGATGCTGTTCATGGAACACTTACCACAGACGTAACACACTTACCCTGTTATACAAATATGAACTAAAGAGTCATTATAAAACTCCAGTAGTCATCAGTTGGCCTCTGCAAGTAATTATTAATCCCATTAGACCCTCAGATCAAAGATAATTTAGCACTGATGGCTAAGAGATTCCCCTAATCAAAGCAATTTAAGAGCAAGGTATCTAAAAGCAAGTTTTCCTAGAACTTGGTACAACTTTATTCCAAGTGGAACTGTAGCCTATAAACTTCTAGTCAACCTAGCTCCCAATTTCCAGTGACCTGAACAAAATCTTAAGCACTCAAAAGTTGGTCTGTTTCTTCAGCACTATTCCTAGGGCCAAAAAAGGCATTTTTCTTCTTGTATTTCACCGCATACAACCTTTACCTTGCACACAGACTGTCATGGCTGTTGCTCCCACAACTGAAGAGAGTGGAAGTCTTAGTATACAGGTGGAAATCATATTCTTAGCTCAGAATTGTACTGGGGTAAACTGAGCAAGATAAACTTCCTTGGGGGAAATGTCAGCTCCTGACTTAACTTCTTACCACACTGCACAGTGATCTGATATCAGAAAGGAAGGAACGCAATCATTCATAATTGACTCCATCACTTCAGGTTAGTATGTTAGCTCCATTTCATGGTCAGCAATGTGAGGTTATATGCAATTAATAATCAAACAATACCAGCAAATCCTTCATTAATTGCCTTGAGTAACATGGTGAACACACCGGTTTTCATGTAACAGTACCGTGTTAGATCTGATTACACATGGACATAATTCCTAGATTGAGAAAAACAGTTAATTCCAATTAATCTTCATATTCCTGCTTCACTGGTGCCCAAAACAGAAGGTGTTATTCCAGGTGCAGTTTCCTGGGATATACAGAAAGGAACTGTGATTTCACTGGTCCATAAGTTTTATTTTCATTTCTTACTTGTATACTTTAAAAAGTCAGTAAAACATTTCTTTTGAACACACAAAAAATATAATGCCACAGGTATAATTTCTGCACGTGACTGACTGATTACATAGCAAACCATCAGGCACTGAACTCCGTGTACACTGGCACTGAAGAACATCTCAAAAGGCTTACACTTGGTTTCATTTATTAACTTTCTAAGCTTATAGGAAGGCTTTCTGTTTGATTGGTTATTAGTAAGATTGCTGCATTTCTAACATCAAAACAAAAAACTCTTACAAAAATCAGACTTCGCTCCAACATATTAAATGGAAAAGTACAGTTTGTAGTCATTAGACACAGAAATACAAGTATAGGATGAAGATAAATACAAACCATGGCACTGCATGAGTAACACAGTTTCCCTCCTCGCACTGTTGAGAAGCCTGAACACAGTAAAGGCTAGAGTAGCCTAAAATAAGCGCAACGGAGATCAGAAACTGCCTCAGTGAATTTAACCTAAAAGTGAATTACTCAAACCATGAACATATATAGTTTTTCTGATTTAATTTTTGCTTTGTTTAAAGCAGACTCCATTACACTTAGACAAGTTGTATTTTTGTGGCTGGATTTTTCACTGGGATTTATATTGCAGCCACCAATACAAAATAAATCAATACTGTATGAAGCAAGAGAGAAACACTTAAGATAGTACTAAGATCTGCAAATCACAGAGCAGCTTACTCAATGTCCCACAGCATGGAATACGAGTTGAGATCAGAAGAGTGCTGAGCTTTTACACCAAGCAATATAAAAGGTGTTAATGTATGCATAAGCACTTCTGAAGGACAGCCTGCAGGTTTCTTCCTGAACATTAAAAAAATTGTCTTAATTTAATTTAATCCTGTTAATTACCTAAAGAACTTAACTGAACAAGTGGTCTATGGGATTGTGTACCAGAGGAGATTTAACAGACTTGTGTTCTCATCTCCATTCTGCTGATGAGTCTCATAAAGAAAACCATAGTTTTTCTCACATAGAAAGTGAAGAAATGCCAATACTTACCTCCTTTCTCATCTACTAACAAGGACTGCAACACAAAAACTAAGCACAACATTATTTATAAACTGACACCTTAAACAGAAAAGGTCCAATAAGGTTATTGAAGAACACAGGAATTTTGGTATTTTGTGTCTAAAGCTCATTTACCAAAATTAAAACTTACTTTAATGATAATCCAGAATACTATGACAAGCTAACTCTCAGTTAACGAACACCTTCTTAGGCTCCTCGTTTATGATATCTTTGTTAAAACCGCAGTAGCTACTTGAGCTAAAAGCAGCATCATTAGACCTCTGGGACTTAGACCGTCAACATGTTTTTAAATTGTTTTACTCTTTCAGCCACACGTGTACTCCCTTCCTGCAGTGGTGCCACTAACCAACATCACTGCCATAAATCCATCCTTGTCTTTTTAATTTAGCATGTTTGTATTAGGAACATTTTGACTGCAGTATTCCAGTTGAAACAGCTTCTTGCTTAGTACCACGTACACAAAAAATGTGAAACTGCCTGCTAAGGAAGATTAAACATTAGATAATTTGTCTGAAAATTATTACGGTAGTTGCAACCCATTATGATGCACTCCTACAATGATTACTAAACATGTATAAAGCATGATTCATTTAGATACAAGTTACAACTCCAGTAAGTTTGTGGGACCCAAACTCATCCTCAGCGTAAATCCAGTCGAACTCCATGGGGTTACACCAGGAACTGGGCTTTTGGCCTATGATTCCTAAATGCATAAAAATAAGATAAACACTTTCTTATTTAGAAACCTGGGTGACCTTTCCAGGTGTGACTGTCAGTCTGACTCAGTAATTCCCTGCATCAGTATTACTACCAGGCTGCCTTGGAGGATAAAACTCCTTTCAGAACAAATTGTTAGCTTGCTTTTAGGACACTCAGATTAACTATAGGCTCTGATACTGATTTGTTAATCTTTAAACTGGTCAGTGATTTGCTGCAGCCAATGGCTCTGGCTGCAGAGTATAAAACATAATACTTCTCACAACATGTATTTGAATCAACATTTTCCCAATATAATGGCAATTCTTTTTATGGTGAGGATATGAAATATTATTCATATGATCTCCCACAATCCTTTCGTCATAACACATTGTTTGAACGAGGACAAATGATTTGTAGGTTGTCACTGCCGGTTCTCTAGGGAACAATCTGATTCTACTGCATGATGCTAAACATGTACCATAAGCTTTTGAATTTTGAGAGCATTAAATTTGTAATAGCCTTTCTAACATATATCAAAAACATATGGCCATAAGTATAAGCTATTAAAATGCTTCTATTTTCACCTTCCTTGTGAATACCTCTACTGGGGGCACAATAGAAGTTCGCAATATGTATACATGTATTATGCATTTTTCATGTAATTCAAGCTGTTACATCATTTTTCATTTTCTATGCACAGACAAGGATTTCAAGAATCTGACAAGGATCTTATTCTGAGGAACTCTCAAGTCTCTGACTAAGTTAGGAGATACAGGAAAGGAAAGCACGACTTTGCAGGACAAGATCTGGCATTGCCATAATTTTTTCAGATGCTACTCCATCACTCTAAATATTATTCACTACCTAAATCATAATAACATTACTAGACTCTTTCATCATAAACTTCCATGAGTAAGATCTTCTCTGTGGATTCTGCTGGGTTTATAAAAGTACATTCCCTGTTGTCAGGTAAGGAGAGTTATTACTACTGTTGTGATGAGGCAAAGCATGTGTATGGATGCCTACAAGTTTACAGAAACTCTTGTCTGTTATGATTTATTTTTTGCAAGGCCCATAGCATCTAATGAGTCTGTGAGGTGTGAGAAGTTTGGTTTAGAAGACCGGAGGCTGTATTTTGAAGGGATCTGTAACTAAGCCTTGAGAACATACATTGGCAGGAAAGAGGCCTCTAATGACTAACTATCCCAATCTGTGCACGAAGAGGCACGCTTGAACAGGGTGCTTCATCTCCAAGATATTAAAAAATAAAGATCAGTTAGAAAACACCAAGCTTCTTTAGGCAATGAGGCAATAACTACCAATGGCAGTCAGGCTAAGGATCTTAGGATGCCTGTAGTCGTAACTTGCAACTCTTGCATTGTGAACTAGCTGCTAGCCTGAGAAGGCTTAATTCTAGTTTTAAACTCAGGAAGAACTATTTCTGGAACAATAGCTTTATTATGAAAGACCTATAAAACTTTTGCAAATTATATTGGAATGTAAAGGTAGCTGAATAGTTAGTTTTCATTGCAAATTTTAGCCTAAATAGATAAAAGATTTTAAAAAAACAAATTACATAAAATAATACAAAAAAACTTGACTGTGAAATTTTCATGAGACAGACTTGTATGGTTCCCATAAAATATAACTTCTTCTAATTTATTCCATGGGAATAAAAATTCATATGCATTTGATACAATAGATGTGAATCGCTGTAGCCCATTTGCATCAATGGAGTAATTTTGTCTCACAATTTCTGGTGGAATTCAAGTTGCAGAGGTGACAGACTCTTCAAATGCTAATAGTATAAATTAATTCAAAAAATGACCACTCCAGCTTAATGACTTAATGTCTGCCAAATTCCTTATATTAAATCATGGTGTTTTAAGAGTCGAATGAAATAAATATCAGTCTATTAGTTGAAATTCCTGCTGTCAAAATCATCAAAGATTTTTTTCATCGGGTTTTGTAAAGAAAATACACTTAAATATTAATAATTGACTAAGTGAATAAAATTTTAAAATTATATTCTATTTCATAATTACATAATAGTCAGGAAAATCACACTCCTAAGCTTCACAGACAGTAATGCACTGTAATAATCTCCAGTTTTGTTCTGATACTCTGAAGTACATGTACCATATGATTACAGATTTTAGCCTCTTACTGAAGTCAACATTTATTCTTCTTGTACTACTTCTATACAATGAAAGACAGTATTTCTAGCAGTGCTCCGGAGGGTAAAATAAAGGCTGATCTTCCAATGAACACAAATTTCTGCAGAAAGTTATTCCTACTGCCCTGACAGAAATCAAGACAGGATAGAAAGGACAACTGGATTGACAGTATAGAAAAAAGATGACACTGATTATGCGAGAATGGTTATACTCACCTGTAAATATACGGACTATTGGCAATCCAAAGGAAATGCACGGAAGTAAACATTTGGGACTTAATTGGGTTTTCAGTGAAATACGATACTTCAAAAAATATATCTCATCTGCAGAGTGCTGCTTCAGTTCAGTTACACTGGTGGAACACACAATCTTACAGACTTTGTGGCTGACAGTTCATTGTCCCAGTCAATGCAAAAGAAGCCCTACTGAAGCTATAAACTATCAATGCATGTCATTAGATTATCAGCACAACAAAACTGCCTGTGAATGTTCCAATGAACAGAATGTAAAGCAGATACAAAATAACACCTCTCTAGTAAAGGCAGGATTTAAACGTAAACTTTCTCTTCAGAAGCACACTCGACGATTAATTCCTGCCATAATGCTATTGCTTCTCTTATTGGTTGGAAAAGTCTACTTGGTTTAACAAGATCTTTTTTTTATTGCTGTATCTTTCATTTTATTCTAAGTATGTTTTACTCTGTGTACTTGGGAAAAATACTTTCATTTTTTCTTAAATTCATTAAATTGAGAAAGCTACCACTGAGCTGCTCTTCCTCTCAAAATACTGTTCTCTACAGAGCTGAAAGCCTACTCTACATAGTTCTCTCTGAAAATGAGGACTTTACTAAGTCTTAATAACTTCACAATCTTTTTCTCACTTGAAAGCCACGCTGAATATCTTATTACACAATATAATAACAAGAACAAAAAAGAAAACATTCCATAGAGACTACAGCACATATGGTTTGAATACTGGTTACCCTGACATACTTTTTGTCTCCTCAAACTGTTAAGTTGTATGTTCTCACAAGGCAGAGGGTCAAATCTCACTCAGTTCCCTGATATTCTGAGTGTCTTGCACATTGAAGCGAGCAGTATGAGGTAAATCAGATTTGATGTGGATGCCAGTATTATACCTGTGATGTTCTGAAGCTCTTCTCCATTATATATCTAGATATTGTAAAATGAATTAGTGCTAATTAACAATAGATTCATCTCATTTTACCATTA
>VZSC01020207.1:513474-555848 GCA_013398225.1 Steatornis caripensis
TACCATTAGTTTTAGCATGAAAATTCACATTTTATAATGGATTTTCACATACCATACTCTCTTTTCAGAAGTGCTAAGCACATGCATTTGAAGTCAATAGAAGTTACAAATGTTCCATGTATCTGAAAAGCAATCCCTTGATTTTATGAGCATATTCAGCACCATCCATTAGAAAATTAAATAAATACATCATCACATTATCGTTCTTGCACTTTTGAAGCCTAATAATGCTCTGTGTCAGAGGTTACACTTTCTTCCTACCATTATGATTATGACTTTAATATTACTGTAGCATTCAATGGTCTTGGTCTTGCATAAACTCAGAACTCATTCTTATTTTGTGTAAAAAATACATGAATGAACTCCTAGCACTGCTATGATAATTTCAGCCAGTATTTTCTCTGCTATCTTCTTCATCAGCAGCATCCAGCATTATTATCACTCAAGTAAAAAGGTTGTCATAGCGAGAGTAGGTCCAGCATAGAGTAGGGCATGATATATTAAGGTAGCAAGTTAAACACAGTCCAAGTAAAGAGGTTTTCTCATATTCAGGAATGCCAAATCCGGTTATCAGTGTGATAAAGTATATTAAAGCCCCACAGATTCAGTTTCCTAAGACTTCATGCATTTTGTCATTTGGAGTATCTTCTGTCATTAACGTTCTATCCAGCACCTCGTCCGTCAGAGTGTCTGTCTGGTAAATGGCGATGGCTATTCATCATGGATTTAGAGACAGAAGTTACAGCATAATCAAAGTAGCAGGAGTTCTAAAGATGGTATGCACATGCGAGTTTTGATGAGCTGTCCATCCTGGAAGGGAAACATAGCCTTCATCTATGTGTCTGATAAAGAAGTTGAGAAAAGAATTGTATCTCTTCCATTGTAACCAGCATGATCTGCAAGCAGTTGCAATGATCTATATGTTGAATTGGGAAACTAAATCAACATGAACTTTCCAGCCCTCCCTTCAGCTTCCCGAGTAACAGTTCAAAGAGGTCAAACCATATATGCAGGGCATAGAATCAGAGAATCATAGAATAGTTTGGGTTGGTCATCTAGTCCAACCCCCCTGCAACCAGCAGGGACATCTTCAACTAGATCAGGTTGCTCAGAACCCCGTCCAACCTCACCTTGAATATTTCCAGGGTTGGGGGCATCTACCACATCTCTGGGCAAAATATGCCAGTATTTCACCACCCCCATTGTAAAAAAATTCTTCCTTATATCTAGTCTAAATCTTTTATTCAGACTAAAGTCTCTTAGTTTAAAATCATTACCCCTTTTCCTACCACAACAGACCCTGCTAAAAAGTTTTTCCCCATCTTTCTCATAAGCCCCCTTTAAGTATCGAAATGCATGCAAGTAAGCATCCTTCTTAAAACTGCCTCTGCAGTGGAACAAAACCAGAAAAAAATACAGAAAAGAATCTGTGCAAAGATGGCACTTTTCCTCTATTGATTTGCTTTAGGTGAAACTTTGACTTCCATCTGCTTGAAGAGGCTAAAACTTTGCACTAAGTCTGGTCCCTCAGGGACAATACAGAAATGAGATTAAAAGTAGTAAGAAAATAAAGTTAAAAGGTCATTCACTTTTTCTTTCTTTTTTTTTTGACTATGAACACAAAGGCGTTTTCTATCTCAACCCATTAAGTCCATAAACTACTACGTTATCCTTTTTTCTAATCTGTTTCAGTAGGAAAAAAAAGAAAAAAATCAGTCAGCAATTCTTTTGGAGTTGTTTCTAGTATTCTAACAAGCTTCACTTCTCTGTGAGAAGTATAATTAACAATAACACCCTACATTTATGTAAGTCCATTCAGCTTCTGACACTTCTTTCTGCTTTGGAAAATTTACAACTTGTAGTTCAATATATCAGAAATAGACATATGACAACTTCCCAGACAAGTGGAACATTTATATATTTATATAACTATATACATCACTTACATATTAGTTATAAACATATCTATTACTAATTATGCATATGATGCTCCAATATGTACAAGGCTTTCAAAGAAATTTTACTTGATTCATACTCTTTGATAGATGGATAGAAACACATCTGTTTATACCAGGAATAAAAACAGGAACACAATTTTATAGAACCCTAGAAGTAAACTACGTATCATCACACAACTAGATTTATCCATCTTTCCTTGCACTTTCACTACATAAAATTTTACACATCTTGCTGTCATAGTCTTTGCTGCACAGCTTTCTGTCATTCATTCCTGCTATAAGATTAAGAAACAGTTCTGATTGTCTAAATACCCATTAATTCTTAGACCAGCAGTTGCTGTTAAACAAATGGCTGATCGTTGCAAATAGAAACACACTGCAAGACATGAAAGACTTTTCTTCCTACAGAAGGGATTTAATCAGTCGTGTAGCTGTACTCACAGGCCTAAGCAAATTCTTAGTATTGAAATATTGCAGAAATATATGTTAATGTTTTAGAAACTGAAAAATTCTAAGTTTAAAGACAAAACCACCATTTAAGTTATTTCTAAATATTACTCCCAAAAATACCTTAGAGCTCAATAGAGCTTAACTTTGGAACGCAAACAGGGTATTGAAGTTGAAACTAAACCCAGACGATAATGTTGGTAGAATTTTGAAATATATGTATATGCATACACAGCTCTTGTAATATGCTCAAGTAGATCTTGTTAATTCCACCTACAATCTAGGAATGCTGCTGGATTCCATACTGACAAAATGTTTTGCATAGTTACAATTAATCACTAAAATGAATTACTAGTAAGTGATCCGTCCTAATATTCCTGCTGATTTGGAGATAGTCCTATCCCAGTGACTGATGATCCTTGTTTACTCGTACCTCTGTCATTTTTCATCTAGATTACAGAAGTTCAACAAATCAAAATAAAGCACAAATAACCCTTAGAAAATTCTATCCAGGAAAACTGTCATCCTTCTCCTCTGTTGGGCAGCCTGCACAATTATGCCAGACATATCCTGAATCTTTTTATATACTCTAGACAAGATTTTCATAGAACATGGATTCTACTTCAAAGTCTAGTCACGCCTTCAGATTATTCAACAGCCTGGACCAAATGCATCAATGAATCCGCTGCTTGTGGCTGAATGCTGTGATAGACCTATCTAATCCTCAGCCACCACAAACAAAGCAGAACAGGCTTTCTCACAAGTCACATTAAAGCTGTGGTACCAGCTGCTACAAAGCCATATATGACACGGATGACTAGAAAGCTGTCCCCCACCAATTCTCTTATCGAACACGAAACAATATGCATACCTACAAAAATATCCCTTGCTCTCAAAAGATGAGCCAAAAAGCAAAGCCCTTTAAAAAACCTCTTGTATTACAGCAGCTTTTCTCCTCTGCAGAAAAGTAGTGAGAAAATAAACTATCTATGGCAGATCTTCATTCTGTTGTTTCATCAGTGACTTCTGGAAGTGATCCCAAATGCTGTAGAGATGAAGCAGTCAGAATGTGAGAAAAAGAGAAAATATTGTGAGGAAAGACTCTCCTCACATAGTGTTTTGCTTCCAGGCCTTGCTCAAAGTCGGAATTTTTTAACAGAAAACATTCATCTAATCAACCCACCTTTCAGTACATGCAATAAAGTCTGGGTGCAAGAAGAAAAATAAATCAATGAAGTCAAAACTACTTATGAAAATTAATGCAGTGTCTTCTGGTTTCAAACACTGTCTTTCTCAATTTCATGACCTACCCAGAGATGTTAATCTCATTCCTTGATACATCTCCATATTTCTACCAGAGGATATTACATACCTCTGTTTTGTTTCATTTTACTATGTGCTGTTGAAAACAAAAGACTGAAGTTACCTGTACTTTCTCAAGCACCCAGGACAGTTTTTCTTCATTGACATGAAGTTGAATGTAGTCTTTGGGAACTGACAGAGGAGCCAACAAATACGGGATAACTCACCTCCCAACCATCGAGAGTCAAGAAAATCTAGTAATGAGACACACTCACTGTTCCCTTTACAGATATATATGAAGTGCATTTTTAACATAGATGTTATATGGGGTTAGAAAAGAGTCTAAACCTCAGTACTACCTGTCTGCAGGAAGTAGTTCATTTATCATGGCTGAGTGTTTTGACTAAGAAATTTGTTTACAGTCATTTTAAGTATGATATCCATCAGTAGCTACTATATTCATCTTTGGTAAAAGATTATTTACTGTCTGCCAGATGAAAACTCTATTATGATATGCCTATGGGCATATAATAATTATCAAGTTGCAAATTACAGCAAAAATGGAAATATGTCCTGGTTTGGGCTAGGACAGAACCAATTTTCTTTTTGTAACTTTATTTCTTAGTTAAGTCTCTCCTGAGGAGCTGCACTCTCTTAAACTGCATGTTTTTCCAGACAGGAGCTGCTTCTAGCAGTGACAAGGGGTCACCCCTGCGACCCTGCGGTGGGGAGGAGCGGGTCGGACAGGTGACCCAAACCTCACCAAAGGGAGTATTCCATCCCATACGCGTCATACTCCGGATAAAGCTGAGGAATCACGAGGGTCAAGTTCTCTTCTTCTATGGCCGGCATACGAGGAGGACTCTGCCCGACTCTTCTGCCTTCGATCCCGATCCGTGCATTTCTGAACCCAGTTCCTGCCTGATGCTGAGTCCAGTCCAGGACTTTTCCTTGGGCGTGTCCCGCAGCGTTCAGGTGATGTGATTGTCATCGGTGGGGAGCTTGATATTGGTTTTGTATGTATTTGTATATATTTCATTATTATTTTTCTATTATTATTATTATTATACTTTATTATTATAGTTACATTAAAGCTGTTTTAACTTTTCCAACTCATAAGTCTCTTTCCCTTTTCTCTTCCCTGCCCTTTTGGGGGAGGGAAGGGGTTAACGAAGAGCATCTGTCCTCTGTTTAACAGCCAGCCCAGCTTTAAACTGTGACAAAATAAAATACAAATAGCACAATTTCAAAATAATTTGACTTTCTAATGGATTTTGGCCTTGCTCTGATACAGGGTCAGCTTTTAGGATAGTACTGAGCAGTGTGAACACAGTTCAGAACAGCCCTTATTACCCACCACTATCTATTTTCTTTGTGCACTGGGCAGGAGCTTTGTATTTCATACATTATTCACAACTTGCTGCAGTCATTCAGCAAGGTCAGTACATGCATATCCCTATCATACAGTAATGGAAAAAGATTACATGTACTTAGGGAATAAGACAATACAAAAATGTGAGCTGTTCTCTGCATCGATTTCAAAGCCTCAAGTTACTTTCGAAGCCTGGTTCTGTGTTTAGTTAGAATATACTTAATAACAACCTGTAAGTGAGAGGTGGATTTAGTGGGTTGATCTGACTCATGGAGTTTACTATTTGTATCCTCTACAAGCTCCAGGGAGTTAGTAACAAAAATAGTCAAATACATCCCGGTTATAAATCAAGATTCACTTACACACCAGGCTATAACTTCACAACATGCTATATGTTCCTTTATACTTTAATCAACTTTTATCTCATTTCCCTCTTCAATGTCCTTTGTTATAGTAGGGCTCATTCTAACCTCAAGCACTCTTTCCTTATTCTCCTATCAGTTCACATTTATGCATGTTCTTCTCTGGGATCACGAAAGCATTTTCTATTGTCTTCCCAAGTTCAAGAGAATTCCTATCTGCCTCTCCCAGTTTCTTCCAAGTCTCGCTTTCTGCCACAGCTAACAGGAATACAATTTTCTTTACCTGCCACCACACCTCAACTTTGACTTAGATTGAAAACCCTTAGGGGTGAAAGGATAACCTGATCTCGCTGGCAGATTCAGCATGAGGATTCTGCTACCAAAGGAACCAATTACCATCATTTTCCAGTATAATTTCAGTGATGAAAAATAACGAGAGTAAGATAGCTCCTGCATAAATGACCGATTATATAACATGGATGGAAGAAGAAATGTTCATATTGCCTTACTTCTAACATTAATACATTTAGTTAAAGTATCTTTTCAGTACTTCTTTAAGAAATTTCAAAGCATAGAAGAGGACAGAGACTTTTATGTGGCTTAATCAGCATGTTTAGCACAGACCGTGTGTCACCCCTGAATAATAAGCCATTTGAGCTTATCTGAGGTTTCAGTGGCAGGCTGAAGGGAGCCAGAATTACTACAAAAGCATTCCACAGACTATACCAGAAGGGATTTTTATTCAGAGGTTTCTGAAATTATCATGAGTCATCTCTTAAATGAAAAGCAAACTTTTAAAATAAATGAGAGAGTAAGTGCACTACAGAGTTAGCATGACAATAGAGGCAAGCAAGAAAAATAAGCCACATCCTCCACTTAAGCTGCCTCGTGTCTGTTTCTTCAGGGTGAACTTCTGGTAAATGTAGTTGTACAGAACTTTGTACAATATGAATTCCTCCAGGACTGATCTAGAGATGGTATATCAATACTTTGCAATTTGTAGGAAGAGTACTGAGACACTTTAGACTTTGGAGCGTTAAGTTTTTTGTGTGACCTAACACTGGCTATTATTCTGAACTAACTTTTTCATACGGGATATGTCAGCTGCATATTTTATGTTTAAAAATAAAACAAAACTTTGATTGCAAGCCTACTACCACCACTAAATTTTCCATTAGATTGTTTTCTACTGTTTTTAACAGACCTGCTGATTAATTCCATATGGATTTTAATTTTTAAAAGACTTCAAAAGATATCAATTTCCACGAAAACTTCTCTTGATGTAGCAATTTCCCTCCTATTTGTTTCCATAATTTAATTCTTCATTTTTATATAAAAATGTATACTTTCCTAATAAACTGCAGAGCTTACTCTTCAGGCTTTAGACCACAAAATAATCCATAAGGACATAGCCTAGTTTTAGATAAACTGACTTAAATCTGGAAGGAGTTTACTGATTGGCTTTCCTTACATTTTGTAGCTTTTTTACCGTACTATAATGATTTTAAAAGCCTTCTTAGATACATCAAATCATTCTAGTTTTATCACTAGTGCATTTATTTGAAACAAAAGAGTTTGTATTCAAGGTGCATGTGCAAGTAGAACTGATATTATAGATACATATACACACACACACACACACCAGTCCATCCTATTTTCTCTTTCTGTTCTCAGAGGGTAAGATCCACCTATTTTCAAAGATCCACGCTAAAACCTACAGATTGTTCATTACCTAGTCAAAATTAGATCCGCTGCAATAAAAACAACAAGGAGGAAAAAAAGCACAAACAATGCAAGAAATTAGAAATAACATTTTTGCAGATCCAAACAATGTGCTGAGATTGGATCAGGCAAATAAATGTCAGTGCAATTCCAAAGATAAGCATCGAGCAAAAGGAGAAAATAAAAATAACCAGAAGTTTCTTTCGATTGCCCCTTTACTTTTATATCATTATTCCCTCCTATTGTTAGTCCTGCATGTTTAATTAGGAAAGGCATGTTGGTATCAGTGCAAGGTTTTGATAATCATAACCTGATGTCAAATCTTTTAAAATACAATCCTTATTTTTCAGGTCAGTTATTTCTCCACAATATTCTACAACCAAAATCATTTTTGTTGTCAAAGAAGTGGATATTGGCTGAGATAGTTAAAACGCTGCCACGCTATAGTGGAGTAGAACTACTCATGAATAGGGTGGATACTAGCTTAACAACTAACAGACTATTTTTCTAAGCCTTCTAAATGACATGTGTTGTTCTAAAAAGTGATCAGTACATTAGTATTTTATTTGCCAGGATATAGGCATTTAAACGTAGGTAGAGTCAGCGTTCTGGAAGGCTACAGCACACTGTTAATTAACCTGACCAATACTAATGAATTTTTGAACAAAAAAATAGCTTTTCCCTATCTTCTTCACTTCTACTCCTGTCTACGTTTTTTCTGTACTACAAATAAGCATTGCTCCCAGACAGGTACAGTACCATAGAGTCCCTTCTTTCCCTCTATCAGTGGGCTCCTGGGCCCAGTTCCAGCCTAGCTCCTGCTGCGATAAATAGTGCAGCTTTCACACAGTTGTGGTCTTCAATGTTGACAGAGAGAATCAGCTATAGGGAGAACTAGTTCCCAGCGTTTTTTAGGGAGTTCATTATTGTTGCTTTCAAATTATTATAAATGCTATACAGGAAACTTAGGCCTCATAAAGATTCTAAATCAGGTTTGCTGTGCTATGTTATACAAGGAAGACCTGGAGCACATTTAAGTGCGCTTATGAGTCAACGCTAACAGGAGGTGTGTGTGTACCTTTCTGTAACACATAAAGGGTAGCTTGCTTTATGGGAGTTAGAGAATAGACTCTTTGGTGCATTTTCTCTTGTCTTTTGAAAGAACATAGAAAAAAATACTTATAAAAGAAGGACAAAAACCCACAGCTCACCCTGCAGTTCCATTGCATTTTATGTTTACATTTTATTGGCAATTCCACTGCAATTTTGAAGTAATAGTAAAACAAAGAGGAAGAGTTTAACATTTAAAATAAAACCCAGTTTGTTTCAAATATATCTCTTAATTTCTGCTTGCTTGTGTTACCTTTATTTGTGTTCTATATGTAGACACTGAAATGTACAACTGAAATACTACTTACAGGACAATAGTCAAAACACCACTATATGCATTCTAATGGATTACTATATTTTTTATCATCTATCTTAAAAGGCCTTCCTACAAAGACTCCTAAAGACTGGATAAGGACATATTTTTAAAAATTTAAAAATATCCGCATACTTGTATGCTGCCTTTATACTTGAGAATGGAATTTATTTCATGAAAATGAATAGTGACACTAGAAAACAAACGTTTTATTTTACATAATTTGGTGGACAACGTCAAAAGAATACTAAGGTGTCACTGCATGATCATCTCCGGCTCATATATGAAATAAGTAAACAGGTTTATTTTCAAAGCAGAGGACACTAATGTGACATGTGATGTATATGCTTTCTTAACCGTTTCATTTCTACTATATACAATGACATGTTGATCTTACCATTTCTTTAATGAATAAATGCTGGAGCAGTAAAGTGACAGGTGCTCACTGCTGTTTTGTGTCCTGAATGATGTACAGAACACAAATATAATGGGTGTTTCAGTCTTTTGTATTCTACCCGACTCAAAAAATTACTTTTTAAATTCCATGTGTACTGTTGCAATGTGCTTACTCTACCTAGATGAAGATGCAGGGGGACATTTGGGTTTTTTTAATTCTTTACCCCAGATACAGACCAACTCTCCAAAAATTTGGTGGATTAAATAAATGTGTTTTGGTGGACTGAAGTGATCACCTTCAAGCAGTAAGCTCACAACTTCTTTAGAAAAGAAAGAAGACGAGACATAGAGAAGACTCCTGAATCATGGACAATGAGAAAGACTGATCGATAAGAATCGTGGGTGTCACTGAAGGAAAAAACAAAACACAAAACCAAAAAAAAACCCGAATTAGAAAGGATAGGTGAAAGGTTATGAGCTTAGTATGGACCTAATCAAGAACTAAGGTGTGGCGAGGGATTTACTCAACGGAATTTTCTTTCATGATTTTTTAACTGAGAGTTCTCCACAGTAGCCCCTTTTCCTGTCAGTTACGCAGGGAGTGAAGAGGTCCAAGATACATTCCCAGCAAGGAGGCTCAGTGGCTCTTCTCACGCAGCAGAATCACCCAGAAGGTGGTGAAGACATCGTTTTTGCATTCTAACATCAGTCTCTGAGGACAGCACTGGACATAATGTATCAGATACCATTATTATGCCACGCAACCATCTAACTCCAAGCAGTAATACACTGTTCCCCAGATTTTCCATTCAACTCTTAAGCAAATTTCTAGTTAGAATAAAAAAGTCAGCTTTGCTTTTCTGGGATTCCACCATCAGTCCAACCACTAGTCCAAATAAGCAGTTGACTTAAAACAAAATGCTTGTGGGATAAAGACCGGGGAGGGGAATTACAGAAAACTAGGGTGAAAAAAAACTTCTAAAGTCTAAAATTACAACACTAAGGAAATTTTAGGGTAAAATACAGCTGCGGCCTCCAATATGGAATGCGGTTGGCTACTCCCACGGTAGTTCCCTGAACAACACTATCTGCAACCTTAGCACATACTAAGAGGAACAGAACAAAAAACACACACATATATAAACACGTGGCCAGATACAACACAATATAGTGGGAAATACACTTATCCGAAATATCCTATCAGAAGTTGACATATTTGGCCTTGTCACTCTGTTGGTTATCACCCTAAATCACTTGCTATTTCAAGGCATTTAACAACTTGTGTTCCTTACTGACACCATCATTCCTCTAAAAGGAATAAAGCTATGATTGTAAAAGCTACTTCAGGTGAGCAGACCACTGACTCCAGTAACATGAGCAAGCCCTCAGGAAGCAGGAAAAATAAGGTATGTATCTTTCATATTTTGACATATTTCACTTTTTGCTAAAATGCTCTTTCTCTCGGAGACCACACAAATTTGAGGAACTTTACAATCAGACTAAAGTATGGGAATTCACAAGCAGAACATAACGACAATGCCTGTTCGTGTTTGCAACAAAATGAGTTAGTTCCACACCTTGACATATTAGCCCCAGGAAAGAAAGAATACTATACAGCCTGACTGTCAGATCTGCCCGCAGTAAAGCTCACTGTCAGGTAAGCAGTGAGCTCACAGGGACATGTGTTCCCTCCCTGCCTTCCAGGAGGATTATCTGAGGTCATGCTAATTTGACAAGCAGAAAATACTGAACATCTACATGTACTCACTGCATATGACTATAACCAAGGGGAGGACTGAAAACAAATTGATTTTGACTGGCAAGTGGCTACCAAGTGTTCTGAGTTTGTTCTTACAAAAAAAAACCAACCAAAAAACCACTGGGAGCACATGGAGGAAAATTTTACTTTGCGATTTCAAGGTATCTGTAGGATTGAGGAATTTGTAGGCTAGATAAAGCAATAGGAAATTTGTTGCCTCTTTATAGTTTAGTCTTTTTTAGCTTTTAGTTGGCAATATTGATGTATTCATTCCTTCTTTTTAGGCTAAAATAAGCATTATTTTAAAAAACACCACCACCCAACAGCAACACAAAAGAACTAAGACATTTGGAAAAGCTACCATTCGAAGGACTGTGATACAAACCACAGTGCGAGACAGGCCAGCTGGGAAACAGAAAAATGACAAATCGTTATGGGGGCAGGTAAGAAACTAAACACTGGGAGGAAAAATAATGCCACAAGAATTAGTCATAGGAAGTACTGAGGTGAGGAGCTAAAAATGTATCTGCTGTGCTTAGACACAAAATTTGTGTCCGAAGGTGATATCAGAGCTGTGTTTGCACTAGATCTCATTTAGCAATCATCAAGCAAAAGGCATATAAAATGATTTCATTTTAAAACGTGACAGACTTCAGGACACTCCATGGTTTAGAGAAGCTTTCAGCTGGATACAGATGAAGAAGTCTAAGCAGATAAAAAAATATTCCTGCCCCTTCGCCATGTCTTTACCACATCTTTCTATGTAAATATCTTTACAATGTGCTTTAGGAGAGGTTGTGATTAAAACAAACCAAGCAGAGTCGTAACAGTTACAACCTTGCCAGCGTACAACAGAATTAAGTGAAATAAGTGATGAGCATAAGGCTAGTGATTTGTATTTATTAAATAAGAGCTCTGCAGGGGAGACAGAATTAAAAAAGCAGTAAGAGAAACAGAATATTGTTTCAGAGTATTAAAATATTCAGTTAGAGATTATGTTTTGAGATGTCTGTATTAGAATTATACAGAGGCCAAACAAACACCTGGTTCTTAATTTTATCTCCGTATCCAAAAACACGTAGTTGTTTCATGGGAAGCCTTTTTTGTATGGATGCAGGCAGTGCTTTTGCTGGCTATGAAACACATACTAGACCAGTTTCTATTATTGTTCATCTAAGGTGTAAAGTAGCTGTTCGTTCTGTAAGGAAATAGGAGGCTGATGCAGATGCGAACAGACGTGCCCATGGTGAAATCATAGTGCCTTAGATGATCAGAAAGCCATACACCAACAAGTTAAAGCCCCCACATAGTCTAAACCTTCAGTAGTGTAAGTGTAGTACAAGTAAAAAGTAAAAATGAAACACTTCATACTTTAATGAGATCGTGAAAGGTAGGAAATAGGCAGGAAGAGAAGACAAAATGGAAAATGGCCATTCTTTTATTGTGACCTAATCGACAAGAAGGTCCAGAATACAAATTACAATGAGAAGTTAGCAGCACATGGTGATCCACAAGGCCTGAGTTTCCTCTTTTGCCCTCCCCAGTCAGCATATCTGAACATTCTCTGTTCAGCAGGGGATAGAAAGGAGAGGAAGTATTTTTTTCCCTCACGAGCGAAACACGTTCTCCGCATGAACCCAGGGGATCCATGTAGGCCACCCAGGAGGTGTCCCGCTAACTATTACAGAGAATCTTTTGGTAATCTTTGTTCTTCCCAGACACTGACATGAACTGAGTGTGTACATTTTTAAAGAACAAGGACCTAAAAATTTTACATTAGAAAAGCTTAGATTGTAGGAAAATAAAAATTTTCTTACACACTACATTTGCTAGCTATGAAAATAAATTAAGAAAAACGTGCTACAATGCTGTAGCAAGAGCAGAGGCCTGTTGCATCCAATAAAGTACAAATATATTAAGCAGGATACAATTAATATTTGCTTTTCTTGAATTCAGGCATAGGTATTATAAATTAACATAAACATACACTGTATAAGCATTTTGTAATGCAGCTAAGTGTAATGATATAACAACAAAAGGGGCAAGGAATATAGAAACACCATGTGAGAGGAAAAATACGGAAGAATGGCTTTACCCCACGATGGTTCCATCTTCCCTCATCAAAGAAATCTGTAGCCTGATTACCTCAACCTCAGTGACCAAGACCAAGGACCATATCCATCAGCACTAATTACACTCCTCTGTGGTACTACCGTTAATTTAGGATAAGCTTGTTAATAAGGATTGACTGCTCTGAAGTGGTGATAATGATAAATAATGTTTAAGAACTAACCACTAGCAATATGTATTGTTACTAAATGTCAGTCTGTATGTCAGTATAGTTCTGTTTTGAAGCTTCAAACTGGCCTGATTTATCAGATTCTAAATACTCTCATCACTGCAATCTCTCACTCTTATTCTCTGACTTGCATATACTTACATTCACTTGCAGCCGAGCAGGTACGAAAAACACTGCTACAAAATAAGCTGTGAGAATATTGAAGTTGCAGGCTTGGAAACAAATTTTGATCTCACCAAAGTTTACAAGTTTGTATTTCTATAATTTAGAATTAAAATACTGGGGTTTTTTTTTGTTTTTACCAGCAGTTCTGTCAAGTCTCAAGCTGTCAGTAAGAGACCTTTACTGAGTTCTGATCTTCTACCTGCAATATTGGCATCAACTGAACCTATAATTCAGAATGCAGCTTTGTCTCTTCTGCTTTGGGACACCATGCAACAGCCACAGCCACAGCCCAGAGCCACAGTATCGTGCATCCCACTAGGGTGTGTGCCCAGAGGGGCTTTGCCGGAAAGCACACCCCTTTCCCATCAGAAAATCTTATCTCCTTCCTTAGGCATTTCTTTATCACACTCCAGGGCACCTCTACGTTCTTTCACACCGCCTCCAAAACTCAGAGTCTAAAGCACTGGATTCACAATATTCAAGCATCTATACTGTTATTCCTCACAGGTGCTGCCTTGTGACTTGGCATAAAGCGGAAATTTTATATACTAGTCCTTCTTGTTTCAGGAAAGTATCAATAACATTGTGGGAACAGATTTTTTTTTTTTTTTACCAGTCAGGTCCCAGAAATTTAAAAAGAGGAAAACTATTATTATTGCTGATACACGTGTGTTGATTTTATCTCTAGAGGTCAGGTTAAGCCTGCAGGATACAGCATATCTGCTGCCCTACATCAGCTTACTTTGCAGCTGAACTTTTAACAGAGCATTTACCATGATGGAAAAGGAGAATGTGTGTGCAACTGTGGCAACGTGGAGGAGTTTCCTTGGAGACCGAAGTTAGACCCCAGGCTAGTTCTGTGCTACACCACCAGCACACACTTGCTGTAAAGCTCTGGAAATAATTAGCAAGTATTGACCCTCCCCATTGCGACCCTCGCCTCTCCATTTCGTGAGCATGTTCCTTCAACATACAGCAGGCATAATCCCTTCCACAGTAGTCACTCAATTTGCTACAGTGGTAGTAGAAAAGAGAAAGGGCAAGCTGACTTACTGCTCCTCTCTTGGGCTACGTGGTATGACCATTTGTGCCTCAGACACGGTGTTCTGGCAAGCGTGGCCTCTGGATACCTCCAGCATAGTGAAGGAAGAACATATGAAGTAATAAATAGTTCAAGGACAGATGGCTTTAAAAAGTTTGCACTTTGTTTGCTTATGCTTATGCTGTTTCCTGTGCAACTTGTGTTTGATCATGATACTGTTTACCCTTCTGTGCAAATGATATTTTAATGACAATGTTATGAATAGTAAGTCATTAGAAGCAGCGAGAATAAATGAATAAAATAAATTAATGAAAAAGCAAAGGCAAGAGAGAGTTTCAGCGTAGAAAAAGCAGAGCTTTGCTTACTGATGCTTTTCTCTTCTAGGTGCAGGCTGTTGCTACATCACTTGATTCATTTTTAAATGGCCCCCAAAACACTGAAGAAAAAAAATAGAGAAAAGCTTTACACTGGAAGTGTGCAGACTACTTGAACAGATGATATGTATTTCTTGCACCTGCTCTTCTCTAAAATGTCTCTTGCATGTAATGTATGCAATCAATGCTGTTTACAGAATGGTATTTTATTTTTGATAAATCTGCAAAGAAATTCTGTTTAATCCTAATGCCAATATGGAGTTCAGCAGTTTCTGCATTCCGAAGTCCTTTAGAATTAGGTTTTCTATTTGAAGCAGAGGAAAAACTGTTAAAGAGAACGTATGTTTACAGCTTTTAGAGGTGGTCCTGCCCATGCAAGGCAGTAGCAATAAAACAACAAAATCCAAACACAACAGGCATAAGGAACTGTGGTTTCAATTAAAATTGTATCAGAGCAGCACTGAGAGACAGTGAGATAGCACTGAGAGTCCTAGGATATAGGAGGTCAGCTTATACATAATTAATTTGTTAATCTTCTATGGCATTTCACTGAAATGTGTTCTTTTCTCAAATACATTCAGAATGATGACAGTCTGTCTTTTCAGGTGCTTTTATGTGCATGTGCTCTGCATTCCATATTTCTATAATAAATACAATAGGATGACGATGTTTTAACCTCTTTTAACATCTCTCCTAGCATTCTGGTATTTGTTTACTTTGCCATAAGCTACGCAGTGGCACATTTATGATTAATCAGAATGTTAATCACAAGAGCCTAAAAATAACAAATGGCATTTTTTTTTCTTTACAAAGAAATCACAGGAAACGGACTGTTCAGAAGTAATTGAGTGTGATCCTTTATGTTTCGTGTTACAGGTATTTTCAGTGTTTGGGGTTTATTTCAAAGTTCAGGGGTAAGAATGCAAGCCTTTTGATTCATTTAACAGATCTGCATTTTTTGTTTTACTAACTATAAACTAAAATTTGTTAACGGTGTGCCTTAAAATGTAGAATTAGATAATTCCTTAGTAGAGTGGAGTGTTAAATCTATTTTGTTTGTTGAACACCATAACATAATCATCACTTACAGTGAGACCCTTCAATAAATGCATGCACTCCTGGACAGCTTTGTTATTTTGTGTGACACTTTGCTGCCTTCTATTTCTGCAACACTCCCTGAGAAAACGGTAATTATCAATATGCTTTTAAAAAATACATATATCTGAGGAGGAGCTATATTATAAAGTGGTTTTATTGAGGTTGCGAATGGTAAAAAACATGTTTAAGTGAAATGATACTCCAGCTCAGAAGGCTCTCGGTCTTACGTGGTACCAAAAAAAACCAATCTTGTTACAAATACAAGGAGCAAAGCCAGTGCCTCACTGAATACTGTGAGCAATATTAATAGGAAGAAGTTGATGCTGACCTTGAACACATAAAAATGTCCAGTACTGTATGTCAGTGCTGACTAGTGGGATGATGTTGACTTACATTAACATTTGATTACCTTTTGGCACTGTTTTTAAGTTGAGCCAAGGCAACATTCAGTCATTACTTATTTCTTTATTGTGCCTGCCATTCAGGCGAAAATCAGACAAAGGAAGAAGAAATGAAATAAACAACAAAATCTACTTAAATTTAGATTGAAGAGATATGTTAAATATTCATCATGGAGTATTTATTCATGATAATAGCACATTTTTCTATTCTCAGCTGCTGTGAGCTTTTGTTACGCAAAATGTAAAGTTACATAAGGTTTTTATTAAAATCCTTACCGAGTAGCTATTTTCAATACTCTCTACAGCTAATACTAGAAGGTGGAGGTAGTACGGTTTAACAGACACACACACACATATACATAGTTTCAGGATCACTTAGTAAATTACCTCCATCTAAGGCATAACGTTTTGTATTCTGAAGCATCTTTAACTGGTTTAGTAAATTACCCAATGCCTTCCTACCTAGCATGACAATTGCATTACTGCCAGACTGTCAAGACAGCCAGAAGTCAACGTGCTCAGAAGCATACCGTCATTTAAGCAAAAGGGTGGGGGTCTAGCAGGCATAATCTGACCATCGTCATACCCTGAGCCTAATGGTTTCCTCAGCCTTCGCTCCAATGTCAACAGCAGAAAACTGTGGTCTGGAGAGTTTTCCTCCTTCCTAACTAAGTTTGCCACCAAATACTCACATCATTCTAGACTCAGAAAATAAAGGCGAGACTCAAGGGGCAAACTAAATAATAGGGACTAGGGAAAGTATATTCACCAGACACAGAATCCTAATTAAAAACGCAAAACTCTTAATACTCTGCTTCAACAGACAATTACCAGCTCCCCTGTTCTTTCAGTATAGCTGTCGCCCCTTTGGTGTTGAAACCATTTTTGTCCTTCGACATTTAGGCCTGCTTATTTAGGAGATGTATAGCTTCAATGCAAGAGAGTGAACTTCATCTAGAAACGATACCTGATAAGCTTTTTAAAGCCTCTGTAAAGAAGAAAAAGGAACAAATGTTTACAGTGAAAAACTGTATTTTGCAAATGGAAGACAGAGTTTGAAATTAACGTTATTACGTCCACAAATACACGAGGAATTACAATACTAGAGCTTTATGAAGCTTTTGTGATTGACAAAAAAAAACACTACTACACTACTATAAACATGTAAACATAATTGGAAGGGAATTTTTCTCTTTCTTTTTTTAGCTAAAAATAATTTCATAAGCAAATGGAACGTATTTTGAATGGAAAAAGAGGACATTCAGAACTACCTTTGAGTACCAAAGATTTTCAATCTTTGTTAATGCGAGAGGAAAGAAGGCAGAGACAAAAAGAAGAGACAGAGGAGATAAGAGGAAAAGAATGATTTTATGTTATAATATATACACTTTTAGACACAGTAATTTAAGCTGATAGCTGTTGAATTTCAATATATAGGCAGACATATTGGTTGGAGCCCTGTGATCAGCTTCCAAATGATATGGCAGAATGCTAGGGTGAAATAGGTATCAAAAACAATTCTCGAAGAAAGAAAAAACAATTCCTCCATAAGGACAAACCTATTACTTACAAAACCATCTTTAAAAGCCCTAGAAAGAATGAAACAATAGTTCTTAAATTGCTGGATAATAAAAATCAACATCTCAGTACACAGAATACAGCACTTTACAAAAATGGAACTATCTCAAAGCTCATTCTTTGTTTTACTCCAGTCTTGAGATTTGTAACCAAGCTGTTACTTTTCTCTTCTCATGGCTACAAAAACATTAAATTTGTGAGGCAGAGTTTATGTTATTATAAGAGTGTTAAGAAGCTTTCTTAGTTGGCCTTTCCTACTGATGACACCACATGAAAAGTAAATTTCAACAGTCCCATAATTAGACTTGAACTAGGTTGTGGAAGATTAAGCAACTCTAATAAAGCAGTTTTACCTCTTATCAGACTGAAGACTATTTCTTCCAAATAGATTTTAGAGAAAATGACCTTGCTTTTTACCAGGTATTCCCTTCTCTCAAATTTCCCGCAGCTGCTGTTCTTGTTCAGCAACGTCAGTGAAGCTGAACCAGAGATAAAAATGGTATGCAATGGAAGTTGTAGGAGTCTTTTCTGAACAATGAGAACTCTCTACCATAAATAAAATCTCTCTGATTCTTCTTGAGCATTTCAACTGAGAACGATTCAAAGAGTAGTAATATTAGCTTTTAGAAATAATTCTTTGGAACTACATGAGAAAGTAAGAGTGACTAAATGTATCTATTTCAGCCCATGTTTAAATGTCGTACTATTCATCCCAAGCTCATTCAACTCCTTCATTCCTCAACAAAGTCAAAGGATAAGAGTGGAAGAAAGTACATCTTCAACATACCATTGAGCCTTCAAATACTGAGTGGTTAAAATGACATCCTTATAATGAAGGCTAGGAAACAATGGCAATATAGAACTTCCAAATCTGGGCAAAAGCTGTCAGGAGACCATGGTCAGAGCTGTCAAAAGGAAGGGATGTGTCATGTATCCGCTTACCCTGGGTTTGAACTGGCATATTGAGCTCTGTTTGGAGCAGAACACTTTCAGATATATATCTTAGATCCAAAATAAAATGCAAAAATCATTACTAGGGAAGTTGGATGCTGACACAATCATTGGGAAAACTGTAAATAACACACAGGTTAAACAATATGAAATCATGTGCATCACAAACAAAAGGTCCTACATCCAGAGTAACAGCATAAATGCCAGGTGATGAAACTACTTACTCTGGAAAGCAGTGATTTTGACAAGAATTTGGGGCTCATGATGAATAATCAGCTGTATAAACCATCATGCCCTGTGCCAAGTGAACTAACACAATTCTAGTGTCTGCAAAAAAGAGACTCTTATGTAGGATTAGGCAAGTCTTATTTCTCTACTACAAGCAGCAGGAGCATGTATGTACATCAAGAGAAGAGTATTGAGAGGAAAGAGGTGTGGAGATAAGAATTTATCACATGGCTTCTGTCTCTAAAAAGGGACAATCCAAAAGTGCACTTTCCCATCACCTAATTTTCTTTTATTTTATAGAGGCTAAAAGAAGAGGATGTAGAAAGATCTGATTCACAGTTGGTTCTAGTCCAGTTTACCATAAATCAATATCGTAAAGCAAAGCATAGTCTTGCTCTGTGTAAACCCTGCTGTATGTTCTTAAAAAAGGAACACAAGGGAAGGAATAAAATTGCTTCATCAAGCAGAAAGATTCAAAAGCTTAACAACTAGCTAATGGCAACGATTCCTGGATTTTCAATTACAAGGACAAATCCAAATTTAGCCTTTCATCTTCTTCATTATCTGTACTTTTTCTGAATTCTAACTCTCCTTCAGTAAAACACAAAACCAAAAAGTCTGGATTAATGTCAGTACCATGACACTCAAATTTGCTAGAAAAGCAGGAATTTTATAGATGATAACAAGAAGCCACAGAATGTCGGCACTAGTTCTCTAGGGAAGCAAAACTAGTTCTCGTAGGGAGGCAAACCAGGATGCCCTGTTCCTGCTTTCATTAATGTCCTTCAGGAGCTCCACTTGCATGCTACTTGCCAACTTCAGAGTCAAAGGTATTTGGTCTTCCTCTCCACAACAGATGAGTAATTTTTCCTCATCATCCTACACACACTGAAGCATGAGTACATCTAGCAGCTTTTTAATTAATTTACTGTATTTCGAGATACATACACAGCTCGTTTAGTATCCACATTCTCTTCTTGTAGCACACTATAGTTACAAATCTTGATCTTTACCACAGTACTGGAATTGTTATGGGGAGTTGGTTCAGAGCATGCAGCATAAGTATCCTTTGAGTCTTTTTAAACTGGTCCTTAAATCGTGTCTGTCTACAATTTTGAGCACTGGAATTGATGCTCCCTACAAATAAGCTCACTTCTAGTCCTGCGTTCCTATCAAGTATAAAAGAAATGACCGAATACAATAAAAACAGTGATGTATGATTTCATCCCATTTGTCTTCTATTGTTTTATCCATGTTACTTCTTCCTTTCAAAGTACAAAAAATATTTTAATAATTTTAATAATTAAATTAATAATAAATAAAAACTTATAATTGTAAATGATGATGGGAGAAAAGTAGGAATTTGAAACAATTTCCACCCCAGAAAGTTCTCCCAGTTTAAATGATCAGTAGTCAATATTTAAATTACAGAAGAGATATATTGCATACACAAACCAATTAAATGATCCAACAAAGAATTAAGTTCGCAATGAAACTATGAGAAACACAGAAGTAAAAGATCAATACAAGAGAAACAGAACAGTATTTAATAAAAAGAACATTCTTAGTACTTATCCAATGACTTTTCAAGCTCAGTGCCAACTGTCCTGCCATGTATATTGTACTTCAGAAGTCTAGTATATCAGAGGCCAAATAAGAAGACACCGAAGCACAGACACTACAAGTCAATTGCTGTGACTGGAAACTGCCAGACACAGAAACTTGGAAATACCTGGACAAAGCAAACGAGGCAGGGAGATACAGCAGGGGCAGGGATGACTGACAGACTTTATACACTATACTACATATAGGAATTGCCTAGGTATTCCTAATTGATCTCAGGTATTCTGGAACCCCACAACATTGTTCCTACAGGTAAATAACCTGCATGGTGGTATGCATCTTATAGAGGTCACTGTAAAGCATACAGTGCCCCAGTGTTGTATAAACTGTGAATGGACCTTCTTTTCCTAACAGCTGAGTTGCTCCAGAGGTAGCACAGAGCATGCTACTCGAGCAAACAGCCCTGGCCTCAGGCCTGGCTTTGTATCTATCCAAGCTGCCATCATAAATAACAACAATCCAGGGAGACGGTGGGATGGAAACCAGAGCAGACAGGGAACCTGGAGCTGAATTAAAACTACAACTCAAGCACTGGCAAGCGCAAGAAATCTGGTTAGCCAAGAAGACTGAGCCCAGGAATGGACACAACTTAGGCAGCAGTCAAGGAAAGAGGATAAATCTAGGGGATGACTGTACTTCTGGAACAATGGATTACATCTGTGGATAGAGCTCACATGTGAAAATGTGCAAGTCACTTAAAACAGACAGCCACATGGCTAATAATTGCATACTTGTATATTCCGGGGATCTAAATGCCCTGTCTTGAGATCTGCAGAAGTGCCAAATTCCCACAAGCTGCAACTGAAATTAATGGGAGTTATGCTTTAAGCATACTAAGCAATCATACAATAAGAAGTCTGAAAAATAAGACTCCAGACATTAAAATTAGGCACCTACAGTGAGTGTAATTTTTTACTTTCAATTTTCTGTATCCTCTCCTTGTATTTCTACAACAATGAGGTTAACAGTGCTACCTCACTCTGCAAGCACATTATGGAAATGTATGTATTTTTAAAAGCATTCATATTTTAGTTATGAACATAATTTAGAAGCTCATAAATAACTTACTAATAAAAAATGCCATGTTTAAGCAGCATGCATGCATGTATTCAGAGGAAAAAGACGTGCCAGAAATACTAGAGAAAATACTACATAGATGCTCAGTGAGTACTGTCCATCTTGCACCTTGGACAAGGAATGTGCTCTGCATCTGGGTAAAGGAGCGTAATGGGCAGGTATATCACAGAATCATATAGTTCAGGTTATGCCACTTTTGTTAAGCTGGTCAGGCAGCAATACTGACATTTTCCAACTTATGAATACTAAATAGTTGCAGTCTTAGTCTTCTTTTAATGTAATTTCTGGGGTGTGTCTGCACAAATCATTCATACGACACCGTGCTGCTTCCTCATGATAAAGACTACCAGTCACTTCAACAAAGGACCTCTTCACATCCAGAGAAATGCCTCTTCAAAGCACTTCTAACCTCCAACATTTCCCATGATATGTTACAATTTTAAAAAATAATGTATTCAAGCAGGCACTGCCAACAGAAATTACGATTCAGAACAGTGAATAACAAAAAACACAAAACTTTCCTGGAAGAAAAAATCAGGCACACTACTTTCATGTTACCATACTTCCGGAGGGACTGGAAGTATGGTAAGGGACTTTAATCTCTTAAACTGTAGGAATAAAAATCTAATGAATTATGCATTTCTGAATGGGTCATGCAGGCAATGAATCAAATCCCTTGTTGCTTTTGATGTCTTGAATTGTTATGAATTAGTGGGGTTAGACATCCATTTTGCATCAATGAACTGTCTACAGAGAAAAAATACACACAGGACTGTGTATTTCATTTTACAAGCTACCCTAAACAAAACAAACAGAAAAAACAAACAAAAAAACCAAACCCAGAAACACATTTTTATCACATGAAGATATTAAGGCAATTTCGCACAGGAGAAATTTTCTACCACCATCTACCCTTACACACAACTGTATGCAAATATCCCTTAAGAATAAAGTGGTGTAAGTCTGCACAAATGCAGAATTGAGAAGCAAAAAAAAATGCAACAGACATATATATTGATAGGGCACCAATTCTTTCCTGTATGACTGAATTAGCTCAGCTTTAAAGAAATCTTTAAAGACTCTACCACACAGTGCATCAGAAATGTCAAATACCACCAATGATGGAAGTAAATGGAAGCAGGGTAATTTTTGTTAGCAGGTAGAATTTTAGAAATGACTGCATGATCAGTAGTCAGTACCAGCAGTAATAGTATATAGTAGTATTAGTAGCAGCAGTAGTATCCGTAGCATAGAATTAGTATATACTAATATTAGTAGCAGCAGTAGTATCAGTAGCACAGCACTAGTATATAGTAATATTAGTAGCAGCAGTAGTATCAGTAGCACAGCATTAGTATATAGTAGTGGACAATCAGTAGTATTTTCATCATGGCTGGATTTCAACTTGAAATACCTCATGGCAACGAAGCTAAACAACTGTATTGCACTCAGATTGTGCAACATAATATTTGTAGTGTAAATGGTTTTCGGCATTTGATCACATCTACTTAAATCAATGCACAGGCTGCTATTTCCTTCTTGGCACCCTTCAGTTGACCTCTAATCAACTCTTGATCACTCTAATCAACAAACATTAAAAACACTTTCAACACCTTAAAATGCACTTGCAGACATCAGGCAGAGAGCTTAGCTAGCGAGCACACAGCATGGGCCTTTAGGAACAATGCCTTAATGCTGAACCACAGAAATTATGAATCAGTTTTAAATTTTAAAAATGAATACTAAGTGATAAAAAACCTACCAGAAATAACACAGCTTGCTTCATTATTTAAACCCTTTCTCTAATTGCATTCAGTGTAGCAACAATATATGGGGAACTAAATGTCTTCTGCAAGATTGATTCAAAACAACTGAGTATTTGACTGGAGAAGATGAAGACTTTAGTCAGGAAGTACTTGCATTGTATACCACAAGCATTTTCATAAGAATGAAATAAAAGTTCAAGAACCCAAAGTGTACTTAACACTACTAGAAAAAATAGACAGTAATTCATATGAGATCTCAGCATTTAATGGTGTATTTGGGCGACAGGTACAGGGAGTGGGGGACGACAGCTGCACCGCCTAATTTTACGAACTTAAATTAGGTACACACTTCAGCAGGCTACCCTCCAAAGTTCACATATATATCTATCCAATACAAAAAGGCTCCCACAGAGGACTATACCAAAAAAAAAAAAAAATCACATCAGCACAGATCATTATAAAGTTTTTATTACTGAGGGTAATCAAAGCTTTCTTCTCTGTGGTTTCCTTCTTCCATCTGTCATGAATGTCAAGCATTGCAGTCATCATGAGAACCAACAATATCGTGTAGAAAAGGCTGCTAGTGTGTTAATCACACCACCTCCCTCACTCAGCGCCTCTTGATCCTTTCTGAGATACCATTTAATTACTTTTTTTTTTTTGGAGAGGCATTGTTGTGACTGTTGCTGGAAGAATTAAGTGTTGGAGAAGAAGCACCTGAACTCAAAAGCCATTCTTTCAGTTGAAAAGGAGGCAACTGGTACATGGTAACTAGGCAACCAAGAATGCACGAAGGTTAATCTCAACTATTGCATAATTTTGGGTAACATAAAACATATCACTTCAAAGCAGACTGTCACTGTAATCTCTTCCTTATTTCAACCTAAAAATGTGACTACCTGAATCACTTCTGTTTAGTCATTATGTTTAGATTCTTACTGTACACGTACTCATGATACGCTTCAGATAAAACATTTCCTTGTAGACAAGCAGAACTGTGTAATTTTTTTTCAGAAAAGTACATTGAAATAACTTTAAAGCTTCTAAAAGATTATCTTAGAGCTGTCTTATATCTGGGCCTCAAATTAAACTTGGTCTTGCACTTTGGGGAATAATTGTAATGATGATGATAAGCTGCTTTAATTTTTCCAGTATATTCCTTCTTTGCTTGGTAACATTTTTTTCTGCACAAGAATAGAGATGGGGATAAAGGGAGCAACATGATTATATTTAAATAATTGTTTGTATAAAATACTGTTAATGTTTACGGAAGTATGACAAAGGGGATTTTCTGAATAATGATGTTACTCAATTAAAAATAAATTAATGTGCTGGATTAGCAAGGTGTTGTGAAAAGACTGAAACAGTTACCTGGCAATTGATCAAGGAGCCTTGTCTTACAGAACAATACTAGCATAAAAATAGCTCATAAATCTGAAAGGCTGATTACTGAAACTGTTGTGGGAGCTTTATTTTTTGGAAGAATATTGAATTAATGAGAAATAATACAAAGGGGGAGCTTAATTACTCTGAACAGAATCATTTTCTACCCTAGCCTCTCAGGACGGGTGTGATTATGTAGGTCACATATCTAAAATGACTTCTATGCATAATTCATTAAAAGCCACATCTTTTCATGAAGGATAGTAAGCAATAAGCCCTCTTCAGATAGTACTCTCTCCGTAGTGCCTTAAATGAAAGCTATTTCCTTTGTGGTTATGGAGTTAAGATAAGCAGTCAATAAATACAAAACCAGGCATATCTTATTTTTAGGTATTGCTTTCCTATAATAATAAGAAACTTGTTTTCTTTTCCACTCTCTTCAAACCCCCATCATCGTTTTGAATCTATAGCAATTAGACATTGGCCAGGCTTCCTAGTCATCTTGTGCTTCTGAAGGCTTTGTATCAAACTGATGAGAATATTGGCTAAGCATCTTCGTGTTCATTCAATGAGATTTTGATTCTGAGTTGATTTGTAAGATTTTTCAATGAAATTTTACAAAAGCGAATGAAACTAAAGAACATCAATAGTGAAATTATTGATCAAAGATATTGCACTTTCTCAGTTGGCACCCAATTTTGCTGTTTTCAGGCAGGAAACATTTTTACATCCCATTTTAGTGTCTTTCTGCTTTAATTTTTAACTGGATTACAGGGGTTTTTTTCATTGTAATAAAACATTCCTTGCCAGATTTACACATGTAAACACTTTCAGTGAAATATGTACACAGGCTTTTAATCATTGTCACCTTTGCTTAGCTGCAAGACTGAGATTTAGTGTAGTCCACATACTTACAGGAAATGGTGGAAATGTGTCGTCCATTAAGTAGCGGAAAGACTAATTACAATTTAAATGATCATTTTCTGCTTCACCTTAAAAAGCTAATGTGCAGTGTGCAGGATCAGAGGGTTTACCAAGTACTGTCATACATAATGCTAAAACTTCGATGTCTCAGCTCAGTAACTGAATGTGTATAAAGTCCTGGTTTATTCCACATATTCTACCGGTGATCTGAACTGTACTTCATCGTGTGTCTTCAGAACTGAAGGTCTATGTACCGACTTACTATACTACTATGTCCTAGAGTACTAAATAATCGCTTGTAATATTTAAGTTTAGGAGAAATAAATTCCTGGACATTCCTGTACTGTTTTCCTATACACTCAAGTCTATATATAAATAACAATAAAGATAAAACTGTGTTCTTGTTAAATTACGAAGACACAATTTCTATCACATTTTGGTATATGCCTTGGCTGCGGTACTTTTCTGTCTGAAATGTTTGATGGAGCTTCCAAAGTATTCTTCCAAACTTCAAATAATATCAGAATTAATTCCATGGCTATTTCCACAGCTGAGCTATTTCAATCTTCAATGAGCACTAGTTTGAAGATAGGGTAGTTGCGGTTAAACTGTTAACCAGACATGAGGAAAGAAGGACAATATGCAAGGGATGTGGTTTAGCTAAGCGGAAACATTATTAATTCATCTGGGAACTAATCTTCAATGAGTACTAGTTTGAAGAAAGCGTAGTTGCAGTTAAATTGTTAACCAGACATGAGGAAAGAAGGATAACATGTGAGGGATGTGGTTTAGCTAAGCAGAAACATTATTGATTCATCTGGGAACTACTCAGCACTGCCTCATACTGCACAGATCATGGTGTGTTACTTGATTATTTCCCTTGGTTAGAGAATTGTCATCAGTTCCTTTAACCACTGCTGAGACTGCACAGCCCTCCCCTTGCAACTTTTTACCCAATTCCTTCCTCAGTGTAGGGGCTCTACTTATCATCATCTTTAATGCCACTGTGCTCTGGCTTATTAAGGCTCCAGACCCCTTCTGACCAAACTGCTTCAGCCATCTGTTACCTGATGAACTGCGGCATTCTGAACTACCTTCTCACCACATAAGATAGTGCTTAAGTTGACGTGAAGTTGCCAACCTGCACTAAACTGGTCATGAGGAGAAAAGCTTCCCATTCCCCAGAGAAGCTAACACACTTGCAGCTGACAAAAAACCCAGACACATACTAAATCAAAAGGAGGAAGGGTGGAAGCTACACTCAGTGTGGGATAGATCTCAAGCTAGAGTGTGTACAGGTTTTGTACACACTCCATCTTGTGTGCAGAAACTTACTGCCTATATCAATGTTATTCTGCTTCCCCACATGACCAAATCTTGCCAACTCAGAGAAAAAAAGAGAAAATATTCCTTATCTAACTCTTACATCAATGACCTTTATAGTCTTCTTCCTACAGGTGCATGCTAAAAGATTCGTATATCTGAAAGTGCAAGAGCCCCTGGGACTGGTTCCCAAGCAAGGGACCCTGGCATCCTCCCACAAGAATACACAGAGCAAGAACAGGCAGGGTCGACAGCTGGGTCTAATACAACCAAGTGACATTAGATTCACCACTTCTCCTGACCCATTTTTCCCCAAAGGAATTCAGGTTACTTAGCAGATCCCATACTAGCATAGCCCTGTAGTGATTCATATACAACACAGTTGGAACAGGCAAGAAATACGAACTGCTTCAGAGTTGCAAGTGATTCATGAGCTAAACCTTGGTTCCCCTAGGGCCATTAAACATCTACAAAAGAGTGAAAAATTATATGGATTTCCACACGTCTGCTAACACAAAGACTACACGCTTAAGCTTACGGATACCTTTTGTGCTTAACTCTCCATTTGGCTTGTGATGATAAGCTTCTTTTTGCTTAGTTTTCATATGCTGTCTGTATTTATGGTATTTAATCAGGCACAGAAATTACTCCTAGTCTGCACAAGACCATATGCCACACTTAGCAGAGCAAATACAAATAAGGAGCTTTCATTTAATCTCTTATTTAAGAGCAAGGATCTAGACCACTGTGATCTGAAGGAGTACCATACCAACATAGAATCATAGAATCAGAAAGAGTGCAGAGAGTACACCTGCTACAACAACTAGACTGTGCCTGACTTTATCCGCACAAAATTGTGACCGGACATGATATGGGCAGCCTATCACAGGGCTCATAGAAAATGAACATTTTTCCAGCAATTCCTCCTCTGAAATGTATAGAAAAAACAAAATAATACCCACGATCTGTGCACTCCACAATTTTTAACTGGCATGAACTACCTCCAAGTTCTTATAAACAGTTAGACTCAGTCTCAACATTCCCAAAATATGAGCTTCATGACTATCAATCTGAGCCTAGGAGAGAAACCAGAAGACAAAACTGCACTAGCTCTTACATACATGATTAAAGGTATATATATATACACGATTAGAGGCAAAATCATCAGCTTGGCACCACAGGTAAAAAGTAAGAATTGATTAAGCTTTGTATTGCCCAAGTAGACATGGGTAAATCCCAGCTACACCTAACTGAGGTTCCATCTGTCACAGTTTAGCTCATGCATATTTTCTGACACTACTTTATGATAGCAATACAGTGGGCGTGCTTTCATGCAGAGCAACTGCTTCTTCAAGACTTCTTCTCAAACAGCATTTGTACCCTCAGTCTTTGTTCAATTCTGATTACGACTCAGATGCTGAGACATAACAAGGAGAACAAAAACATCAACACTGGAATATTTTCCAGTATAAGGGATACTTAATAATCATCTGAGCAATTAAACTAACTTTTAAGATTATTGTAGATTATGCAAGCAAAAAAAAAAAAAAAGCAACAACCATATCTTAAAGGGTTGCTTTCTTCTGCCTGAAAGTTAAATGACATTAAACACTTCTAAGGCTCTGTGTTACACAATAAAGTCTTCTTAGCCATTTATGCATGTTATAGATGTCATTTACACTGAATAGCAGTGACTTAAATGTCAGCCATAGGTGTATGCATACAAACAAACCAAGACTCTTGGGAACAGTATACTACAAATTAAGGACAAGTAACTATCAAAAGGTTCCTAAATTTCAAGACAGCTCACCATCTGTAATTATTAAATGCCTTATCTGTAAAAAAGAACTATGTCTATGTAACAGGTTATATCACAATAAAGCAAGTCCTTGCTGATTAAGAGTTGATTAGAAATATTACAAATACAATGCTATGAGAGTATTTTTGCATTTTCAGTTTTAGTTAGTTGAAACTCAAAATGTATAACATGATTCAAAATAATAGAAATTTAGTAAAGCACATGCTTTGGGGATGTGCATAAGGTTGAGGCTTTTTAGCCTAAGCAGGTAATGAGAAGTTAAGAAAACTTTAAGTAATTGTTTTTGGATTTGTTTTGTTTTCTGCATTGTCTTGACACTCAACATTTGTGTTGCAGTCACTTTCCCTCGTTTTATACCTCTGTTCACAGTCCCTCCCTTTCTCTTACCTTCATTCCCCTTCCACTGCTCCATGTACAATTAATAATTATCTGCAGTGTAAACATTTTCTAAGGTACAACTCCAAACTTTTTTAAAAGTCTATAACTGATCAGGTCAGAAAGGATCAGGACCAAGAGGAAAGATTTCCTTCTAAGTGATGTTCTCTTAATCACCAAACACCATTTTTCCTCACAAAGATTGAAAACTGTTTACCAAAAACATGAAAACTGTTCCATTTAGTCATCTCTGTGTGTACCTAAGTCCTCTATATACAACAATAAATTAATAGAAACAGTTTCATATACAACTTTTCAACCAACCTAACTGTATATTATTTGAAGACTATACAGTTTGAAGCTCTGAAATACAAACAGCAAAATTTTACATAAGTACTTCTAAAATCTTCCTTTACTAGCCTGGACAGCTGTGCCATCTCTACAAATCTTTGTTGTCTTATGCAAAGCTTCTTGAGAAAGCACCTACTGCTTATATCTGATTTTTGTCTTATATGAGTGCCTTTGATGCTGCTTTGATCTTCCGGTTTCAGTCAGTCTCACAGAATGAGAGACTCAAGTCACATTAAAATCTTCACCATGTTTTTAAAAGCGATCATTTAATTGTTTGGAAAAAGTGAGACTGTTAAAAAACTTTTAGCAAGATTTCTGTACATCTTTCATTCAAAGAGGTAGTTTTTAATTTCTAGAGTAACGCCAATATATTTCAAAGAACTAATTTTCTAAATCTATTTAGGCAAAACACTTTCTCAGTTCAGAAGGCTGAATAAAATCAAAGCTTCTAGTTGAGTTCAGTGTTTTCAGACAATCAAAATATGCACAATCTCTATTAATTTCATTTAGGTGAAGACAGGTCATTGTGAAATTACATTTTAGAACATAGTTAACCTCGTTCCTGTAGAATCTAACAGAGTAAGGGAACAACTTCCATATGCTAGCCAGTCAGGCTGCTGTTTCAAAGGTAATGTTACTCTTCTATCTGAAGCATAACTTCAAAGTGTTTGAACACAAACGATAGCTACAGGTCTGTAAGTTAATACAATTTAGTACTATATTCAAATATATTTTGTCACAGACCTACATAGTACACATACAGGCATATTTCAAATAGATAGCTATTTGAAAACTGCTAACTTGGAGACACTCTTTTTCCAAGCATTTGTACATAGAAACTGGATTATTTAACAAGAAACCATCAAACTGATGTCATCAACTCCAACTCCATTTTCCTTTCTGGAGATGGCATAATAAAAGAATAAGAACTCCTCTCTTTCAAAATACGCTCACCTTGTCCAAGGACTTCACAGTATAGGATGTGTAAGAGATTCCTTTGGCCCATTACTGATTCAGAAGTAAAGATATGCTGATGACCTAGCTGGCAAATCAAACAGAACAGTAAACATATAAGACCTTTTCTCTGAAGGCAGTGCTAATGTAGGTCTGTCCTCTGTACCACCATGAATACTTCTTTCCCCGAAAGCCAGTATGAAATTAATTTGACACGTCTATCCCTCTCTTAAATTTGGATGAAATTAGCCAACACCTAATTTCAAAAAAATAATGAGAAGATGAAGGAGGGAGCAAACAATGTGATTGCTTTTTCCCCCCTGTATGAAATAGGATCAAAACAAACAAGCTAGTCAATCCAAAGACTTTCCAACATAGTTCATCTCTTATCAGCCTGTCCCTGTTGAAGCAGTTCTCCAAAATGGTTTGGTTTTTTTTTTCTGGACAATTATGTTCAAGTATTTAATGTTCTGTTGAACTTAAGCCTCATAACTCAGCAATGGAAATCCTATACATGTTCCTAGGCAGATGGAAACAGCATCTTCTCAACTAATGATTCAGGGGTTTATCTTAACCCATGTCAGAAGTTTGTCTGGAGCCTTTGTATGCCTCCTCTTGCAATTTCTAGCACCCAGTTATTAAATTAAACCAATAGATGCCCATGGCAAATATTTTATTAACACAGTAAGGACTTCAGTAACTTTCCAGATAACTAATCCACATGCAGAATCTGTAAGCCATTATAGATATATAAGGTTTTAACATTCTCTTCCTGGTTAATCTTGCAGTTCTGCCCAATCAGAATTTTTCCTTCTTTTTCATACTGTGCCTAACTGCCTCAAAGTATGAAAAGTCTATGCACAAAAACTGACTATAATAATCTAGACAGTTTTGACCATTTCCATAAGGTAAACAGAATTTCCACTGCAATTAATTTATATGCAAAATGTTTAGTACTGTTGCCCTAAACAGTGCCAATAACCTATAACCTGATTGTAAGCATCTCAGCACAGCTGAGTGACAGCTATAATGGAATCAAATTGAAAGCTTACAGTGGTCCAAACGGTTGGTTTTCTTGGATGAATGAATTAGCCAAAACTAATGTTTAATAACTGTCTTTGAAAAGACTTTAAGACATCCTAGTCTACAGGTAATTGTTTTTCTTTCTTCAAATTATTCTTCTAATGTTATATTAATATTCTGAGCTGTAGTTTAACATTGGAGTTTATTTGTAACAAGCTTAAACACGAGAAAGCAAATGTTTGCCTTCAAACACAAATAAAAGAAAAATAGAAGTTATTATGCAAATAAAGCTTTCCTTTCTCTCCAGTCTTCTTTAATCAGTTAAGAAACTAATACACTTGTAGAAAGACAGGAACGCCGATTTTGTTACTAAATCCTATCAAATACCATAATAGCTTGCTCTTGACTTTTACAGAAGACTTTTACCAAAGTTCCATGGAGTGTGGAACTCATGCTCCATATTAACGGCAGAAATCAATTAGCAGGGAAAAAAACCCTCTATACCCTACATTACAGGAGTTAAGTTCTCAAAGGATAGGTGTAGAAGGGAAGCCTCCACAACATGAAACACAGAACTGAAACACAGTGCATAAGAGTTCCTACATTTTGAGAGACTGTTACACTAGTAGGCTTGTATTCATCATCAAGCACCTTAATCTTCTGGAGAATATAAACACAAAGCAAGTTAAACGTAAGTAGGAACTTAGAATGAGACAGGCATGACTTTATACAAGCGTAGAAGAGTCTAGGACTAATACAAATCAAGATGTAAACAAATACCTTTTTGTCTGAGATCAGAAAATCATTTAAAAGGGGGGGGGGAATATAATTGAAACTTGCTTTTACATTTAAAGGAAAGGAAGTACTACAAAATTTAAGTTTATGTGGACCTTATGAAAAAATACATAAGGTTCCACAAACAACATAGAACTAAGTGTGTCTAAGAGCTGGAAAAAACCCAAATTAAGACCCTTTTTTTCCAAAGATCTACAAACACGTTTCACTTAATACATAGTAAGTGCCACCACTTCACACTGTAGGAAAATTAGACCGACAACATTCCTACCAACTTCAATGGATTTTATACATCTTTATAACTATACATATAAATCTCTCCAGGATCAGAAGCTTAGGCTGCTGCAGAAAGTGCTTAAATTGCAATGAACATTTTTTTCAGCAAATTGCTGAGCAAAGTTAGCATTTTCCTATATTGCCAATTATCTGTAATTAGATCATAAGATCTACTCATTGGGAAATCTTCACATAGTTGTCTGAATAAATTTTAGCTTTAAGATTTCTTGTGAGGTACGTAGTACTTTCTATGAATTAGTAATATACACTAATAAATTAATAGTAGCCTGTGTGTTGGTATTTTACATCACATGATAATGATCTTTTTTTCGTAGATGATGCAGTATTTCATTAACCTTTCTCAAATAAATGTAAGATAGTAAGATACCAATTTCTCTTCGTGTTTACACAAACATCATCGATAGGCCTTAAAATTCTGTTTCTACAAACTCATACAAACAGAAGAAATGCTGCTTGAATAGGTAGAACGGAATAAAAAGAAACACAGATAAGATAAAACTGGACATAGAAAATAATGTCGAATTCCGTTCTTACAATATGTTCTAGATAAAGTGCAAGTTTCTAATATTCAGCAACAATCAAAAGTCTGCCATATTTTTCACCCATGTTGACCTTAAGAGCCCTGGTCAAAATTCAGCATAGCTGAAAAATTCAGGTAGCATTCTAGATTTTGTCTTCGGTACCCCATTATTCCTGCTTCTGCAAGTCTGACGAACACAAAAACACCATCCTTGCAATCTCCTATGTAGATCAAAACATCAAAGTTTTTTTCTACCTGACACGGCAATTTGTCTTAAGCAGCTATCACATGCTTTCATTGCTCATATTCAGGCATTTGAAAATATGGCATCTACACCACACTTGACCTGATATTATACAAAAAACTGGTCAAATTCAAAGGATGTGAGTATTGCTATTGAAAAGTCACACATAAACATTTGCTCAGTGATGGCTTTTTTTTTCTGCATGACCTTTCATGACCTAATCCCCACGTCCTGATCCTGGCACCACTCAGATATGCATGTGTGCAAATGTTAAATCTGTGCTTCAATGTTTTAAACACTGGGGTCCTGAACTGCACTCTGCCGGTTGTATATGTTTTCCTTCTTCCAACGCAGTTGTAGTCTAGGAAGAAACGATATAATTCCACAATTAATTCCTACCTGCTGTGACAGTGCCCCCTCAGGGTAAAGATGATTTTTTACATTAACACACTGAAAGCTTCCACTGTGATTGACCTTAAAGACACTGACAAATTAATTACTTTGTTAGTCAACATGGCACAGCAGCTTAAATATTTGAGCAGATACCCAGTCAGTTAACATGCATGCTGCCATCTGCTGAATGTGACAGCAAGGGATTTGCACTACTCTGACAGAAAAGCTGTGTGGAGCTTTCCAAGAAATATATTACCAAACCCCCCATTCATAGCTTATTTCACAAGTCAAATAAAGACTGTTCAGGTTCTGTAAGAGAACTGGTAGCATCTTATGTTTCTTTGACCCATAGGCTTAAAACAAAAACAGAGACTATCTCAGAGAACTCATTAAAGCTTTGGTTTTGAACCCACCGCGTAACAGCTGGAGCTAGGGTATATTCAAAAAGATCACAAGATTTGTGAACACTCATGCAGTACAGACGTGAGCAAGGCAATTCATTGGTTATGTATCTCAGTGTCACGACTCGGTGTTACCCTGATTTAAAGAGCTCTCCTCTGGCTTGAGATAAAAAAAGTGGCAATAATGTATAAACCGAAGTTCCTGCAAAACAATGGTCAGGGGCCAGCACAGAGGAGTGTCTTTTTTAAAAAAATTAATTATAAGAAAGCTTGATACCATTCTTACAAAGACTACAGCTATCTTCTGAAAAAAAGCGGAGATATACCAAAACTCAACACAATTTTTCTTCTTTTTGATTTTCAATAAATCCGCATCAAATTAGAAAACAGTAGTTTGTATGCTGTTTCTGTAAATAAAAATATACAGCAAACTGGCCTAAAACTATATACATACATAAATATATATACACATATATACAAATAAGACTATATAATACAGATCATATTGGTCCAAAAACATATACTGATGGGAAATACAGCACCCATTTTTTCTCGGATATGTTGAGGGGTAAGACAGGTGGCTCCAAGTCCTGCACACAGCCAAAGAGGCAAGTCAGTTGTGCAGATCACCACTGTTGAAATTGATACAGGATCATAGGATAATTCAATCTGGAAGAGACCTCAGGAGGTCTCCAGGCCAAACTGCTGCTCAAAGCAGGGTCAGCTGTGAAGTCAGGCTTGATTACTTAAGAGTTTTATTCAATCTGGTCTAGAAAAGCTCCAAGGATTCAGACTGTGCTAGCTTGCTGGGCAACCTGTTCCGCTGCTTGACTGCCCTAATGGCAAAAAATGGTTTCCTTACGTCTTGAAACATGTGGTATTTATAGCTTTTACGCTTCCTGAACATCAGATACCATGGGCATGACTCACTTTTCAGAGACATTAGTTGTGAATGAGGGACAGCTGCCCAAAAGACCAACAAAATTACTGGAATGTAAACGACAGCATGAGGGAAAACAAGACCTTTTGCTTCAAAGCATAGTTTTATTATGATTATTTAATTATAGATCATTTAAACCAGTTGTACCCTCTCGAATTTATAAATGGGCTGATACCCTACAGAAAACTGAAGAAAATCTTTCTAAATATTCTTCCCTACAGAAGAGATACTGTGTTTACCTTGTCCAAATATCATAGCCAAAGCTACAAACGAGTGGAACTGGAATGAATGGCATCATTTCACCTGTCCCTCTGTTGCTGCTGTGCAACAGGATAGGAGTAAAATCAAAACAAAACTAGAGCCAACTCTCAAGCACTTGGGTTAATGCTGGGCAAATAGATGATTAAAAAAGTGAAAATATGTCCCACATGCAAGCTATAGTGTCTGAAATTTTATACTGTAATGAGAAAATAGAAAAGAAATGACACTACATTGTGCAATGCAGAATTTGCTGAGCTGTTAAGTCTACCCAGTGCAACTCTTAGCAAGCACACCTACACTGCTCGAAACTTGGATAGAGCTACCGTGGAGGTCTCTTCACTCATGACAATTAGCGTACACTATGGATAATCTCCTCACAGATTAAGATCAGATACCATTTGATAATTGTCAACAGACACACCAACTTACTTTTTAGAAAGACTTACTATAGAACTTAACAAATGTTGTACGAAGTAAACCAAAATATCTTTTTAGACTATTTCTCTTCCTAACATTTGCCTTTTTAAACGTTGTCTACCTACTTAAACTGATCTCAGAGAGAATACCGACACATACCTTTCACAGCCACAATCCTGCATCAGTATTCAAAACCTAATCCTACAGAAACACCAGGGGAACGCCAGTAAGCGTCAGCTTAGATGATTACCTTTTTTCACATTAGTTATATTCTAGCATCCAGCTGGAATTATAATATAGAATATGTGTCAACTAACAAAAAAATATCGTAACAGTGCCTGAGTTTATGTCATCAGCTATAACAAGCATCCTTCTTGGCTGTATAAGGAACCATGAATATTGCAATAGTACCACTAATAGCATCATACTACTAGGTTCTTTTAAAAAAAGAAACCAATTTGAAAACAAAGCAATGAACTACTGTATTACAGAAAACATCCACCTCTTAAGCTCATTTGTCTTTCTGGCAAGTTCTTACACAAACTTTTCTTTCTCCATTCCAGAAGAAATTTCTGCTCAGAAGACGGACATGAGATACTAGATACATTGATTCTTCATTCAGGGAAAAATACGAGGTATCAAAGTAACATTCACAACCTTAGAACAGAAGATAAAATCTATCAGAATATTTGCACCATAATTCATAATCATGACCTAATCTTTCTTCTAAGTACTTGCATCCTTAAGTGACCATGACAGACTGGTATTGCAATTGAATTTTTAGTAGTGATTCCTTGTTACTATTATTTTGAGAGCCAGTCCTGCAGGATGCTGAGCCCCAGGATGTCCCCCAATGAGCAATAGCTGAGCATACTCGGGTCCTTTCAATTCCCACAAACATCATGTTGTTACATAGGAATACTGCAAGCATCCTCTTTACTATGACACTCTGGTCAATAAACATCTAGATATATGTGCCATGAGACACAAGCTAGTTTTGCTTGCATGTAAACATCTGGAGAATTAAAATTACTATAAAAATAAATTCCTAAATGTGTCATCATACAGCATACTACTCTGTTGCTTTTCCAGTATATATTTATAAAGTACACTATTTCCTAAATTAGAAGAAATATTTAATATTAAAACATTCTACAGATTCCTAAGATTCTGCTGGGGAATTAATTTTCTGATCATCAGCTACTTAGCTCAACTTTAACTGTGACTTGACAGACTGCAAATTATGTATTTAAAGAAATAATAATTTTAAATTATGCCAACTGATTATTTTAATGGTTAAAAATTATATTATTCTTATTCATATTGAATAATCATATCTTTTTCATTTTCAAAATCTGTCAGCCAAACCAAATTTCTATTAAACAACTGACTAGATTTTACTATCTGCACTAGAATTCTGAAATAAAACATATTTCAACCTTCTCCAATTTCACTTATTCTATGTGATTAGGGCATTTCACGAACACCAGAGAAATCATTAAGAATAGTTACTGTCCTTGTGATCTTTTAAAAGAGAATCTTAATCCTTCAGTTTTATGATATTTAAAATTATATCACATAATTATGTGTGGCATAAGTCACATAACCATTACATAACCATAACACATAACCAGTAATACACTTAAAGGCCACTCTGACAGGCTATGTTGTACTGTACCTGTCCCTACTGGAAGGGGAAAATATCAGAAAGCTTGTGAGCAGAGTTCCATAATCTTCTAGGAAAAGCATTTCTGGTAGATAATCATTCCCCACAGATGCTGTCACTTTCATGAAGAATGCCATTCCTACATATCAAACTGATGAAATCTTTAATTACATGTTTTCATCTCTGTTTATACAGTAATTGATACTTAACTGATTTGTCAATCTGAAAAGACTATAGCCGTATAGTGCCCTAAAGTAAAGATTATATTAACTCCTAAGAGGCCAGAAAGAATTTTAGAAAGCATAAATTATGTCTGAAAGAAAAACAAAGTGAATCGCTTTATAGAAATATTTGCAAATACTGATATTCATATTAGCTTTAGAACAACTTACATTTTCACAGAGTTAAGTCTTTGTTGTATTTCATATGAATTCTAAATACCTGGGAATACTTTCTGAGGGCAGTTTCGTCACCAATTAAAATTAAGGTCAAATTCTAACAAAAGTAAATTCTAAATATGGATCCGTTTTAGAGAAAGAGTTAGAGATCTGAAAGAGGTGTCTAAATCACTGGTTCTCTATTAAAATTGTCCACTTCATCCAGTACCCAAATATTTCTGTAACTCTGTCATGGCAACTTTGTATACTTCATCAAAGCCCGTAACAATTATGCTGATTCACAGCTACTTGCGTCTACAGTACACTTCACACTTGCATTGACAGTAAGCTCACTGGGAAATAACATTAGTATTGCAGTTCTTCAGAAACTTGAATTTTAACTATTTTCAGTACACTCTTACAGAGATATATACAAAGGAAGGTAATTTTCACAGAGAAGTTCCTTAAAAATCTCTGAGTAACAAAAATTCTTCTAAAGATTCAGAGAGCAGGGAGCAGAAAAAACATCAACAGCTAGATCTAATTTCAATAAGTATTTAGTCACTTTTCAATTTGATAATGTACAGAAAAACAAAATACATTTATCAAGTATTATAAGGATTTCAAAAAATACTCAGTGTTGACCTAATTGTACAATTCTATTTAGTAGAGTAATCATCACTGGGACAGCTACACTGATAAAACATGCTGCTTAAACCTCATTTCAATATTGTAACTAATACAGCAACTGGATTAGGAAGTGAGATTACAGTATTGACAGATTCAAAAAAAGATCACTCTCCTTACAGGACCGATTACTATAACGTATGTTTTAATCGGATGCCAAAATCTATCCAAACATAAGCAAATTTAACAATTTACAGTAGTCCTGAGCTTTGTCTCATATCTGCAATATCTCTGTATTTTATTTAACATCTACATCTAAATTAAATGCCTAAATTAAATGAACTGGTATTTTACTGATTTTTCTGTTCACCTGATTTAACAACACTTCAAGCAATCAGTTTCTCTCACGTTCCTTACGAATGTAATCAAAAACAACATCTTACAAAGTTTAGCTTCTGTATCATTGATAGCTTAATTTTGTTTTGATCTTTTTCTCTCTTTACTCTCATTGAGATATCAAAATCTCTTCTGTAACGAAAGACACATTTATGCTCTCCAAGGACATTTCAGCTCATTAAAGTCAACAAGGGTCAGTACTCAACACCTCTTCTCAATACCCTAAACTTTTTGTTGTTATAATAAATACGGAGAATGCCTAAAATTCCAAATCTGGACCACCTTCCTAACTTGATGGAAAATTCAATATCCATCAAATATTCAATGTAAGTATAAGACTGATTGCATGAAAAAATTTCTTGTCTAGAAAAAATATTTGATAGCACTGCAATTAAAACCACAGTTTTCAGATGTGACCTGCTATAAATAATTTAAAGAATGCCTTTCGACAGATGCATATGTATGTTGCCTTTTATCATAACTCCCATCAGCACTTTCGAGCTGTCAAACTCAGACTGCAGTCCTTGGAACTTATTTATATGTAAGTCAGTACCTACGTTCAATTTATCAGCTTCAGTTTCCAGCGTACCCCAGTGAACAAGTATCTGTCTTATTCCAACTGCTAGCAATATGTTCTGCAATACAGTGTGAAAAAGAAGTTATAACTTTAGCCACACGCTGAAATATCCTTCACTATCTAGACAAGCTGTATTCAGCGTGCCTCCATTTTGCTAATACTCTGTCACTGATGTCTGCAGGAAAGATTTTAATATCTCTTTTCTCTCATGACTGAGTATTCTACCCTGACTGCAGCCATCTCCATACAAAGAATTCAAGAAGAAATGCAATTCACATAGAATTTCACAGGTTTTAGGGAGGATTAACAGCTTTGTTAGAGACCTTCAGAATCAGGTATTCCCTTGCCACTTGGGGCATACAGCAGGAAAAAAAAAATCTTATATGTACTTGAATTTTGTTTAATTTTTCAGATACATTTTAACAAACTCAATAATTTCAGGTACTAATTACTGGTGATTCTCACCACTCTTCAGAGAGTCTTTTCTGACAAAAAAATGACTTGTCAGGTTGCTAGAGGGTAGAGAAGTAAGTCTATTACGTATTTTCCTTTTCTTCTTAGTAGATTGTTAAAATCCAGCAGAATAGAATTGGGTCACTTAATGCCATCCTTTCGAAACACATTTTGGTACCTTTTCGTACATCAAACAGATTATTCATTTGTAACACATAAAAGTATCTGAGGAGTTCAGGAGATCTGAAGACTCACCATTTTTAGGGACCTGGGGATTCATTTGTTTTATTTTTAACTTGTACTCTCCAATATTTTACTTTATTTTGTTTCTTTTGAAAACATCATTCACTTTGTCCTTTGGAGAACCTCAGATTTCCAGTGCTTTGGTACCATTTATTTATTATTGAATCTATATTAACATATGCAGCTTTTTGCTTATTTTTCAGATAATAGACCTTTTACATCTTTTCTACAGAAAAAAACAACTAAATTAACCTTCTTCCTGTATCGTTTTAAATTTTCTTTGCAGAACAAAATTCAATAGTCTGTGTCAGAGAGGATTTCTGTTTCCATTGTAGACCCTGGAATGTCAATGGAAGCTCATTCATAAATTCCCTAATTTCCTTTTTTTTTTGTCATAAGGAACCATATTTTGTAGATCTACCTTCCACAGAAATGAAAGACTGGACCTTTGTAAAAGACACTGCTGACCAAAAGGGTACTTCTCTAAGTCATCTTTCCATAAACATAAATTTTAATTGACTCACAAAAGAAAACTTAGCTATTTCAATCCTAGAGGAAATTCAGAACTCAAAAATATAATAAACCACTGCAGGAAAAGCTGGCACTTTTTATCTGGGAACTTTAATCCAAGGACATGCAATCCTTTTAGATAGTATGAGGGCAGAACAGTTTCTACTCCATTTGTCTTTCACTGGTGATCTTAAGTCTTGAAGACAAAAGTCACCAATCTTGTAGACTTGGAGAGAGCAACTTAGAAAACCATGCCCTGTCCCTACTCATCCTAATAGATGCTCTCTCACCCTCTCAAGCTTGGATTTTTGAGTTTGTTTTTTTTTTTACACTGAAGTTTTGCTTCTTTAAGGATATTTTTATCCCATTTTTCTCTTTGCTAAGATTACACGGCACCTAAAAATCTACAACAGTGTTGGCCTTTCTGTGCTAGCTGCTGAAAATGTACACAATGTAGACCCCAGAGAATCTGAGACAGAAAAGTTTCCAACTGGAAAGCAAATACATTTTTACCATACAAAGCTGAAAAGCTCATTTATAATCATCTCAGTTATAATCTTACAAATAAGATTACCCTGACCATCGATTATGAGCTTGAATCTTGTAAGGGAAAATAACTGAAACCTCAACATACTTTGCCCACGCTAACAGCATGATGCTGTTGTAAGTGTGATTTACACTTGAGCGATACTCAGCTGTGCCGAACATGCAACTCTGAGGAAGCCGTACCACACCCCTGCTGGTACTTTCTCATCTGTAGCTGTGGAAAAGCGACCGTGAGCTGCTGCACAGGCAGACGGGAGCCCACCCAGAGCCTTTGCTGGCAAACTGACGCTGTCTGAGTGCAAACACGGCAGCTGAAGTGGAGAAAAGGAAACTCTTGACTGCATGCTACAGCACGTCCTTGGGACAGCTCCCAAAGAACTCCTCAAACAACGACCTCCACCAACCTTCACGTATACAGGCCTTCCCACCACAGCTCCGGCCAAAGCAAGGAGACACGACAGTCCCCTGCCCAGCTGGAAGGCCAGAGCAGTGGCTGTCCCCTCATGTCCCCCAGCCAAGCCCTCACTTAACCTTCCAAGTGGGGGAGTGAAAGAGCGGGACCCTCCGGACAAAGCCCCTCTCCCCACAGCAGCCCGCCCCCGGCCCTTTCCCGGTGCCACGGTGCTACGTGCTCCTTTCAGGAGAGCCGCACCCACCCGCCCGCAGCCCCCGGGAGAGCGGGGCCCGGCTGCACGCCACGGAGGACAGAGCCAGCGCCAGGGGAGAAGAACGCAAGGTTTGGGCGACGGGGCAGGGAGAGCCGCCCCGCGACACCGCGCGCTTCGGCAGCCCGGGCAGCGCCTCTCCTCGGCCCGCGGCTGCCGGCGCCCCTCAGCAGCTCGGCCCGGCCCGCCGCCGCGTCCCCGCCGAACGGTCCGCCGCTCCCTCACGGCGGCGGTGATGTCACATCCGCTCCCGTCCAGCCGCGCCCGCGCCGCCGTCTCCCGGGCCCAAACTTTTTGCGGTGGGCTGGCCGGAGGCGGAGGGGAGGGGCGGGGGTGGGACGGGGCAGCGGAGCCGCTCCGGCAGCACGGGCAGCGCAGTCCTCGCCCGCCCTCCCCGCGCCGAGCCTGCCCGCGGAATGAGCGTCCCCCGGGCGGCTGCCGCTGCCGCCTCCACTCGGGCTGCGGCGGGCGGGGGAGAAGCGCGGCTGCCGGCGCGGTCGCTGCGGCGGGAGCGGAGTGAATGACCGAGAGGAGCGGCGCGGAGAGGCGCC